>VDFB02366921.1:0-24338 GCA_007258455.2 Sequoia sempervirens | reverse complement strand
GTATTTGGGAATATTCATGAAAATTGTAGGGCATCGTTTTAGGAATTTTCTTAATCATCAAAATTTCCAAGCTTTTCCCTACTTCCCAACAAGTCATTTTTCTGGATATAAATTACATCAAGTTTACCTTGTTGATGGGTTTCTATATTTCAATTCCCCATTTATAAAAGGTTTCATTATGTACCCAGGGGTTGATTATAAATTTATTTAGTCTTTATAGGTGAAATCATGAAGGTACCCATTTACTATAAATAATATGAGTCTGATTTAAAAACAAGGACTTGACTTTTCTAACCATGCAATACAATACATCAATTAAATGGGAAATGACTTCATTGTGAACATCCACTAAAAGAGTCTCATCCATGAAATTAGTGTCTCACTTACTGTGACAATTCTATTTCTCTATTTTTAATTAGTTATTGTATAATCTTTTCTCTAAGCTTGGATTGCCATAAAAAGTGTCTCAACCTTGCATCCTAGTATTAAGAACAAAGATATTCAATTCTCACAATATAGAACATAAAATGAAATATTTAGGGTTTTACAGATTGATTTTGACCCATAAAAGAGTTGAAATGGGCATTAACCATAAAAAAATGGTTACAACTGGATGGCTCTCTTTGAGATATTCAATGAGAAATATATCAATCTAAGTTCTAAACATGTATCTACGAAGTAGATACTATCACCTCCAAAGTAAGATTGAGGTTCATCTAGTATTGGATATAGTGGAAAACACATCTTATTCAATCCTAAAATTTGCTAAAAAATCAACAACCTTGTTTGATTTTCTATAGATATGGGTTAAGGTAAAATTCTCCACTAAATCCAACAAACTCCAAATTTGTTTGAACCATGTTTGCAATTTATAATTCATGATATTTCTATTTTATAGTATTGATACAAATCAATGGGTAACCTTCAATGTTTATTCCTTTGATTTCCTTCTTACTGTAAATTCTAAGACCCTAGAAAAGAGCTTCCATTTCTACTTCATTATTAGTGTCATTTTTTAGCTTCTTGAAAGAGGCCTAAATGAGGACTCCCACCTTATCTGTGATGATGTAAATTATACTAAAGTCCCTGAGATTGCCTCTATAGGACCCATAAAAATTAGAGTTATAGTCCATCTCTTACGAGGGCTATGAATAATAGAACAACTAATAACTATATGAGTAAAAATAATTTATATGTAAATTATTAATATTTAGAAGACAACTTTCAAAGAGTAACTAATATGATTTAAATTTAATTTAAATATTATAACTTATTTAAAAATGTATATAAAATTATAAAAATTAAAATTTAACATTAATAATAATTAAATAAATTTAAATTAATTATTAACTAGTTTAATATGTAAATATTAAAAGAAATGTATATAATAAAATTAAATAACATATATTTAATATCTAGATATAATATAATAAATAGTTATTTAATTATAACATTATAGTATTTATCAATTTATGCAATGGTGTACAACACCAACTCCTAACATTCTCCCACTTGTTGTATACATTGCATAAGGATCAATCAATGAAATACATCAACATAGCCATACATTAAACCACATGAATCTCCAACATTCTATCACGCTCCATCAAGATACCTACAATAAAACCAAAATTATCATCATCTTAAGCAAGAACTCCTCTCATCCTCCAACGTGCCACCTATGGAAGAAAAGGAATGTGCCAAGGTGAAGATACACCAATCCACAAACACAAGCATCAAATAGAGTAATAACAAAGGCTCCAAGCTACTGTCAAAGGAAAAAACCCACATGATTAGAAATATCATCCACAACACATGCTAATACATCCAACCATCCATACCTCCTAGGTATCAACAACATTAGTAAACTCATGCCAATATATGCAACCCATAATTTACTGCAATCAATATCCTTGTATCAAACTTGTCAATGAAAACATACATATCCAGGAAGTCCCACGACATGGGTATTGTCAAATCTGAAAAATGATCAAGGAATATCAAGTCTACCAAACAACAATATACCAAGGTGTGATAAATAATCACAACATGGAGTACCAAGAACAATCACAATGTTTGACACATGCAATGCCAACAATTGCATACTCTCTTATAACATGCCATCACAATTCTCCCAAATCATGAACATGAACCTCCAAGAAGGAACCATCGAATGAAGGGAGAAAACCTATAAATCATAACATGTCCTTCAACCAACACCTAAAATTGTTACACATTGCGTCAAGTATGATCTCCTTACAACCCCAAATGAAATTCCTCATCAACACCTATCAACTCAATCTGAAAGATCAAATGCAACATATGAAACATGTAATATCAACATGGGTGTAAGCATCTCTAACCAAGGAAATCAAATTCAATGTACCCATTCCCAAATTAGGAAATCATCCCAAATAACATCACCTAAACTCCTCATCAATGAATGATAACATAAATAAAATTATATGCACAAGGAGATAACCATGATAAACATTCATAAAAATAAATCTTCCAAAATGAACTATCAGTAGCTTAAGATCCATATCTATGAAAGATAAAGAAATATAAACTCATACTAAACAATCCTTAAATGAGTAGATCCCAAAAATAATCATCATGCCTCAAGACTCATGAGAAAACAAAAAATGAAACATAACATACATAAAATAAGAATGGTAAAATACCTTTGAGATGTTAAACCCAAGTAGACCAAGAGTGGGGAATACAAATGCTCCTATCAGAAGACCAAGTCATCATGAATCACTCCAAGAAAAATCTTCTTTATAGTTCCAACATGAACTCATGTCCATATCCATGTGAAGGCTCCTTGTCTTCCTACTAAAACCTCTAAATAGAACCATCTCAAGAAAGTGTTTTTAATCACAAGAGAACTTCAACCTCACCTAAGTCTTCAAGTATCCATAAGTACCTCCAACCGATCAATACATGCTAAGCTCCAAATGTAACACAACATCCTTATGAAGCTCCCAAGAAAATGACCAATGTATGTACTACGAAGAGAACTAACAAGATCAATGTCAAAGCTCCAACTGCAGAATCAGGAACCTATCATGACATCATGATCTAACCATTTCCTACTAGGAGATCACATGCAACTATGCATACATCATAGTCTCAAGAGAACGTGTATCATGTCAAATATCTAAACTAGTATCAAGAGTAAACCATGATGCAATACCAAAGACACTCTAAAACAAGAATCAACATCTTCAATCACATGAAGAGAGTCGTCTCCTATTAGTGAACCTACAAATGTTAAGGAAATCTTCTACAACAATAAGATCTAAGAGCTCCTCCAAGACATCCACAAACACTAAAGAAGATCATCCATCACCAATGATGAATCCACATCACTGCCAACAACTCCCATTAAACCATTATATTGAGATACACATGGAATCATGACAACCATCTCCTAAATGAAGATCACCAAATCCACACATGTAATTGAAATGTAAATAGTACCAAGTAGAACCAAGATCTCCAAGCCAAGAAGATACAATCACCATCATAACATCATGAATCAATCCTACACTACAAAATCATCACTGTCAAGAGATCCCTTTGAAATGTGTAACCAATGAAATGTAACCAAGCTATCATGGAATCATGAAAAAACCACATACTACAAATCCAAACAATCGACTAATCATGTACTCTAATCATCCATCCTCTCATCCTGAAGAAACATACCAATGCACAAATAACCATAGATAATGTCAATTAATAAAGTTTGCATCAAAATTGAATCAACCTTGCAGACATAGACAGTCTACATCTGAGTCATCCCATTGCAAGAAAATGGGTAGCTAATCCATAACCTACATAACTTGAATATCCCAAACACTGAAGCATGTAAACTCATCATCACATTCGTAACTTGCAAACTGAGATATCCAAGAACAAAATCCTATAGAAAACAAGACTTAGACACCAAATCAATCACAAATATGATTTGGAAAACATTTCCACAAACGAGTTACTATAGTCAAGGAACCATACAAGCATAAAGGAGATAAGAATAACCTCCTAACACCAAACTAGATCACCACAAAATAACCACATACACATGATCATGTTGTGCCAATGCTCAAATGTACCTGTATATCCATGACACCATAATTATCACCAATGTTGTACCTACACTCAACTCTCACCCACATGAGACTCCAAATCTCTACACATTTCAACCCATGTCTTCAAAATTGAAGACAATGTGTGTACCTATCACCATCAAAGTCAAACTTTGAAAAAACCTATAAACCTATACCAAGAAGTACCAAACTCATAATCAACTATACTATCATAAATAACATATAAAAGCATGTACCCCCTCAAGGTTTCACCTCTTGAATCATTTGGATGCTCATGCAATGACACCCTAAATCTCAACCACCTATAAATGATCAAACAAGTATAATAATCTCCACACCAAAAACTAAAAATCTACCTGATCCACTATGTAATACATTGCTCATGCTCTCAAATGCCTATTTGAAATAAAAAATCTAATTTTGTATGAAAAATTTATGCTCAAAACTATGAAACTAAGAGTATCTAGCTTTTAGGCCCCTAAAATTGATATAAACAATAAAATCATGGAACTAAACCTATATTGTTGCATATTTCTTGAAACCGCCTTTCCAACGAGTATAGGAAGTTAAAAAATAGACACCTTGAGAAAAAGTTGTGCCCTCAGAAAAAGTTGCACAATTTTGATATAAGGGCTAAGTAGGGGTGGCCCTCGAGCTAAGCCACCAATGACACTTGAGCAACACTGTGCCTATGGTAGCACTCATAGTAGTGGCTAATATTAAAATATTTAAATTTTGTTTTATTTGAAATTGGTGATTGAAAATTTTAAGCCATCACAGGATGGGATGCAATCCTCCATGGGACCAAGGGCCTAAGCCCTCTAGCCTATGGATGATCACTGACCGTAGCATGTACAAGGCTACTGATGGCAACCAATAGGCCTTCCACCGAAAGTACCTTGTAGGTACTATCGTCGAATGTGGCAGAGCCAACTTGGGAGGTCTATGGATCTCGCCCCCTATTTTGTTTTGTTTTGTTTTTTTTAAATTTTGTTGCAACCTGCAAATTTACACAATCATACAATAATATGGTTCGATAGGCTGAAAAGTTTGCATTTTCTCACAATGGCCAAAATAGGGAAAATTTTATATCAATTTTCATTTCTTGTCCATCCTGGATCCAATGGTGAGGTTCATTTTGTCTCAGGAGGTCATCTATGAAATTTCTTCTACAAAACCCTTATATAAAAGCATAATCTAGCAAACCCTTTGGAACCAAATTTCTCAAGCTTCTGATTTATAATGAATCTAAAAAATCTATAAATCCCAAAAGCCCAAATATTTAAAGTAACATCTTCACATGTGTTCCATACCTTGTAATACCTCAAATCTATCTCACATAGCCATGGATTTAACTTTGCACTAGATCTACTCAAATAAGGGTTATAACAAAACTTGGGAGTTCACACCTCCCATAACTATAAAGTTCTAATACCACTTGTTAGGAAACAATGCATTCATGCCTATTTCATTTAATCCATTTCCTACACACCCCATGAGAGAAAATCATGCATACAAGCTTGCAGGATAACTATAATGCATTGATCAAAATAGATAAGCCACAAGATAACACAAGATATACCCTACAAAAATTTTCATGAGGGAAAAACCGAGCCTCTAAAAGCATCCATACTCCATCTATTATTTGACAATAAAACAATACATGCACTTATAGAGTTAACATGAATACTTCTGAAGCATCAAGCCTCTCATATGCATCTTGTATGTGACTAAGCATGAATCCACACATCCCATGTCATGCTTCACATATGCACACCTTAGAAAGACTCAATAATGACAACCCACTCCCCAGCTCACCTTAACCACTAAACATGTGTTTTCTTTTATAGATACAAGCTCACACAAATACAACCAAGTGGTAAGATAAAACCATGTGCCACAAAACCATGTGAACACAAAACCATTGACCCCTCATTTAATATTGGGTATTAAGTTTTCGCTTTATTATATGCTTTCCCCAAATATTAAATAATTATCTTATGTCTCCCACATGTAAAAATAACTCAATTTTACAATACAAGTTTACAAGTGGTCCCAAATAATTATCTAATGTGGTTAAACATACCTCCTAGGTGCACCACAACTAAATAATTATTTAATTACAACATTATAGTAAATCAATTTATACAATAGTGTACAACACCAAATTCTAACATTTTTGTTGCGAGAAATGATTTTCCATGTTACATTTAGTATTTGATTGCTCATGCCCTAAGTTTATTTTATTATACACTTAGTGGAAGAATTTTCTTCATGAACATCTTATAGTGAATGTGGTTGAGGATGATTCTAATTTGGAGGCTCATGTTACTAATGGGTAGTGGTCCCTCCTCAACTTATGTTGTATAAAGATACTATTATGGCTTCTTCCCCTAGTTTGATGAGTGATGCCAATTTCTTCCTCGTGCAGGTGATGTAAATTCCACTTGATGTTTGGTTTCCCTTGTTAGGCACTCTTCTCATTATTTGTGCCCAATTGTATCCTTAGAGAGGGTTTCTCCTTGTCACTCTCTTGAATCTATAGATTTAGATGATGATTTTCATGGATTTAAGTTCAAAGGAGAAAGCAAGGTCTTTCAAAACATGTATATATGTCCCACACTAAAATTAGGGGTGTGTGCCTTGCTAGCTCTACTTATGGTGTTGTTTAGTTCTTTTTCATGGCTTGTTCTTGGAAAATTTGTTCTAATTTTATTGTTGGTTAGTTGTAGCTTGCTAGTAGATTCGTAAAAGGGTTATGGCCCTTTCAAAAACAAATTTATTTCCTTTTTAAGTTGTAAGGGCATGGGACCCTTTTTCTAGCTTAGATTATCAAAAACATACAAGAACAAATAACATATTATGTGGCTGAAATTTTATAGTAGAGAAACTTATGTAAACGAAGATAGTGAATCATATTTCAATTAACAAAAGCTCACTAAAATAATAGTTCCATCAAATTGAAATAGAGAACTTTTAACCTAGACAAGAGGCCCATACATAGAATTTAATAATTATCAAACCTAATTGTGCAACACTATAAAATATGACATTCAACTTCATTAAAAATATTAGAAGAAGATCGACACACATAGTCTCGGCTAAAGAATATGGGGTAAATGCATGAAGTTGGTTTCACTTAGTGTGGAAGTTTCAGAATTAGGCGAAAACGCCTAATCATGTTGAGTGAAATAGGACCCCACCTTTTTATGAAACAGGATTCCATTTCGCTTTGAGACCCTAAGCCAAAAATTGAAGCGGGATCCCATTTTGTGATGGGATCTTGAGCCAAGGACAATGAAATGAGATCTCATTTAGTACGAAACAAGATCCTATTTTCTACTAAACAAGATCCAATTTCCAAAAACTATTTTTTATTTTAGAAAATGATTGCGAGGTCATTTTCTTCCAACAACGACTAAGAAAGTAAATGCGATTTGGTTTACAATTTTTGGGAGATTTTGATTTTTGTTGAAATCACATATTTTTAGAAAATATAATGATTTAAGCCTTAAAATTTCCTTTTAAAGAATTCCAATTGAAGAGGGTTTGATCAAACTACCTTAGATCAAACCCCCTTGGATAGAACCTCGCTAGTTTTAAACCATACCTATAACATAGTCTCCTTTACACCTATCAAAATGTTGATAAAAAACCAGTTTTGATTTACCTTTTGGGGGATCAAATGAATTCATTTAAAATTTATTTTTTGTAATTATGTAGTCCTTATTATAAGCTTCCCAAAAAGTATAATTTTAAATAAATTTAATTTAATTATTATATTTATTTTTTATTTCTTGTGAATGTAGGTTTTCCACCAAAAATGAAGATCTTTGTTCTGCACATGTGGAAAAAGAAAAGATTATAATTTTTTTTTTTGAAAAATATGATTGCACCAGATATTGAAGTCCTTGATCCAACAAAAAAAATATTGAATTTCAATACATACAATTTTTTTTTTGTTATATAGTCCGCCTATGTTTGAATTGTAATTGGTTTGACTTCAAAACTTGATTAAGGAAGAAAACTTCAATAAAACACTATGAAACCAATTGGAAACACTAGATATCATATTTATAAATCTAAATTTGAAAAAAATAGAATTTTATCCTTCATGGAAAAAAAATTGTGTTATACGATGAGCGTCACTCCTTAATAATGGTGTTTACTGAAAAAAACTAGTTTTTGAAGGAGATGGAAAAAGAAGTGTAATCTGATTCCAAAATTTTTGAAAAAAAAAAATTTAGAATCAACAGACAAAACGTCACAAATCACTAGTTTGCATCATCTTCAAATTCCTCATGGTTTAGCCGCTATAGGTGTATGAAAGTGAAGATTTAGTTAGAAAAAACTAGTTTAGTGTCCAGTTTGGCCAAAAATTGTAAACTAGTATTGTGGGATCACCCATCCCTATCTATAGCGCTTTTTCAAAATAGAATCCAGTATCCTAAACATGATCACATTTGATTTTGGATCTTTATTTCTTTTTAAACTAAGGAGGATTTTGTTTAATATACGAGATCCCATTTAGATCTCGTTTCTAGAACAAGATCCCATTTTTAAAATTTGAATTTCTAGCCCAGTTTCTACTATGGGTTTCAAGTTGGAAAACAACTTGGGGAGTGAACCCTTAGCTTCGGATTTGCTTTGACCTACAACTTGGAGGTCATGTCAGTGTCACAAGAAAAGAGTGACTTTGGACATATATTTGAAGACATTTTTTGCAAAAAAATTTAATGAAATTAAAACCCATTATAGATGAAATTGTGTATATTTCATATATGTCATTTTTTTACAATTGGAATTTTTTTTCTATTTTTCAAATATTTTTTGATGAAACTGGCCCATAAACTTGAAATAGCTAACATGTTTTATTTTTTACATTTTTTGAAAAAAATTTATATGTCAACAATCTACAAACAATTCTTTCAATTTAAAAAAAAATGACAAATTTAGTTCTACTTATGCTTGTTGTACACAAGGGGTTTTCAAAATAATAATTACGACCAATAAAAAATAATTACAAAATTACAAAAAAAATTACAAAAAAATGTCCTCAATAATCTTTAGTGTCTTACAGATATTTTCCTAGGAGGATTCAGAAAAATACTTTTATTTATATCAAAATATGGTTGTCATACACATGCATGGTATGGTCCTGAAAAAGTAACTTTTTAACAATGGTTTTTAGACATGCCTATTGCAAATCAATTTGTATCATTTGGGTATTACAATAATTATGTATTTGGAAACTAGACTCTGAGTAATACATTTCATATTATTGACTTTTTTAAGATTCAATGTTTAAGTGCTTCAAATTTTTAGGTGAAATGTGACAAATTTTGAAAATTAGGAAAAACACTTCAACTTTTTGCCCAAGATGTGGACTCAACTTCTTACACACACCCTATGCATATCTATGAAATGCATATCATTCAATTAAATATCTATGAAATACATATCATTCACTTAAATTTTGCACTATAAATAATCACTTAGCAAAAAAATTAATGTTGAATACTCAAAAGGCCTACGGAAAAGAAGACATTGAAGTTGGATTGAACTCATAAAAAATTCAGCTTAAATTCTCAAATAGGGAAAAAATAGTTAGTTGGGAGGTATTAATCTTATGGAAAGTAAAGGCTAATGGAATAAGGAAAGCAGGAGACCACACAAAATGCTTTCACTATCCATAACAATGTCATAGTTTAAAACCCTCTCGCCTTTTGTATCATAATATTTTTTTCTCTTTTCTTTCATACAAAGAATTTTTGTAAGAAGAGTGTGGCACCACCCACTTTGGATATTGTTTGAAGAAATTGGATAAATTATTATGAGCTAGAATAGAAACAAACAAAAATGCATTGTTGCTTCACATGAGTAGATGTTGTATTAAGAAAAGTGATCAATTGTGGTAATTGTTCTATGAAATGGGTGTATGAATGATTGTAACGAAGCTACATGACCAAAATTTTATTTGTTGACTTCACATGCAAAACTAGATACCACCTATGAATGTGAATCCTTGATGGAGAAATATAATCCTCGATGGTAAGGGAGAGGGGCTGATCGTGGGCATAGGACTGTTGGAGTGACAATGACACTGAGAGGGGGGGGGGTGAATCAGTGTCAAAACATATTTGAACAATTTTTCATAAAATTAAACCATAGCTCAGATATTATCTCAATATTAAAATGATTAAAGCATTCATAGTTTGAATGTAATCATTCAGAATCAAAATTGAGAAAAGTAGTAACCAATCAATGAAAAAAGTAGTAAACAACTGAATGAAGCAGTGAGAACACAAAAGTAAAAAGAGACACAAGATTTTGCTGAGTGGAAAACCCTCCTGGGGTATAAAAACCACTCCCGAAATGCCTTGCAGGCTTAATCTTTTAATCAACTGTTCACAATGCCTTATAGGCTAATTTTTGAGCACCCACTCAAGGAGCACCAACCCCTCAAATTATATTTCAAAACAATAATAATATCTCAGAGGATCTCTCTGTTTTCAGTCAAGCTCATAACTCTTAGTTTTCTCATCTACCTAATACCCTAAGAATTCAAAAATTGAATCCTTAAAATATTACACAGAGAAGAATATTACAGTATCTTTGCATCTATTTTTTTCAAATTTTTATTACAGCTCATTTTTCAACACATTTTTGATACAACCAAAGGACAGTGTTCCAAAAATTACAACTAGAGATCTCACAGTGTTTACAAAATTGGTTTTTATATAATATTTTTAGTATGTCAGTCAAAAGAAAGTCTTCAAAGATGCGTTTATCAGAGGAAACTGAAACTCTCTTTCCGTTTTAAGAATATGTGTAAGAAAAGTAAATGTCTGCAAGTGTAACGCCTTGAACAACAGGCTATAAATAAACTTTGACTGGTTTATCAATGCTTTGACTAGAATAAGTCACAAAGCTTCTTCAAATTTGCACTTACAATAACAAAACCCTAAATAGATGCATAATCTTCAATAGAAACAAATTTTTGGAATACCCAAATGAACAAACATATATTACTGAAAGCATTAAATTCTATGTTGAAGAAGAGATTTCAAATTTGCATCTGATTCATTTTCATCAAAACCAAGACTGCCCAAAACAGAAAATCATAAACTCTCAATGCTCAAAGAATATTCTTCCTTGTAACCGTTTCATTTCAAATAATGAACACAATAATCATTGAAATGAGTGAGTCAAAATGTCTTTTGCAAAAATCTGATCATGCAAAGAAAAACGTCTCCAGCCATAAAGAGGTTTCCAAACAATAATGCCCAAGGACTACCATTTGCTAAATAAAAACACCAAATAAAGATACATGTTTGTGCAGCAATCAAATAAATACCATTTGAGGCTGTGCATGATTTCTTTCTGCCTTTACCAAGCTTCCAGCTAGAAACACACCAAATAAAGCTTCCATACTCCACTGAAAATCCGTTACAACCAGCAGCAACAAAAGCTTAATCTCTCATGATGGTGGCCAGGCTAGGGTTCCATACCCAGCCAAAAAGAATAAACCACAAATTTCCCTAAGATGCCTTCTTTTTTTCATTCGAATCAAAGCCTTTTCAAAGTCTTTTTCAAAAATGATAATACTTTGAAGTCTGCACAAGACAAGAAACATAATAATTATCAAAATAGATATGATAAGTTCGCTGTCCAAAGGAGGCCGACCAAGTTATTACCTTTCAATCATGCTATCCACACATGATAAACATTACTCAAGCTGAGCCAAATAAAATTCGTTTGATATTTGCTAAGATGTCAACCAAGACCTTGCTGACTTGAAGAAATTTTGAAAAGTTGACCACTATGTAACCATCAAGTGAAGCTTCCAACATAATTTGCACCAAGACAAAGCCGTGTCATTTTTTTTTTTAAATGACTTTTAAAGTAAGAATAATAATCATTAAGCTCGAGTCAAAATATGACTTTTAAACAAAATCATTTACCAAGGTATGACACCAAATAATGCCCAAAAACTGATCATTAAATTTTTTTGCCATAAATATGACTTTTACAAATTCATGTAATGTAAAATGAATCTCCAAGATTACTAACCAAAAATCCAAGTGAAAGCTGAGAATGGTGAATTCTCCATGAAGAGAATAATAAGCTTATGCCAAGTTTAACGGAATAAGAAGGCATTGATGTACTTAACAATCTGTCTGAACTGAAGCAAAGTATTGAAGTATTGAACCACATATGCCATGATCATCAATGAAATAGCAAATCAAATGCTATAGTGCAAACCATGAAATCTTATACCTGAACGAATGAAGACTAAGATCATCATCTTGAAACTGAAAAGAGGGCCTAAAGAAGAAGACCAATACCATGAACCAAGTACAAGTATAAATAAGATAACTTGAGTCTATAGGAAGCTCAAACAGATCAGTACCATAAGAAATTAAAATTCTGAATGTAAACTGTCCACTAAATGCCAAGACAAGTAAACCATATAGACAAATCTGTATCAAGATAAAGCATGAGAAACCAATCTGAAACTGTCAACAAGTAGAATCAACTGAAAGGGATTTTGTCATCAAGGACAAACCATATGATCTCAATTGAGAACCAACAAATTCCCCTTTGTCCTGATGGCAAAACACAAATGAATCTCCCCCTTTTGCCTCAATGACAAAGGATAGAAGAGAAGAATGTGCATTTCCATGAGAAGCCAACCAAAAGTATCATGAGAAAAGCTACAAAAAGAGTAACAGTGCAACAACCAAAATTGTAGGAGAGTTGTAAGTGAATCAAAATATATAACATGCTCCCCCTAAGCTGAAGCTTGGTGAATTAGAGAAGTAACGATTGAGAGATAACTCCCAATCGAAGTCTCAACCTTTCAAATAACTCTTTTGCTAAGGGCTTAGTAAAAATATCAACCACCTAATCTTGTGATCCAACAAAATGTAAACATACTTCATTAGCCAGTACCTTTTCTCGAAGAAAATGAAACTTGATAGCAATATGTTTAGTTCGAGAGTGCATACAGGATTTTTGGAGATATTTATCGCACTTGTGTTATCACATAGAATAGAAACAGGTTTAGGAACTTTAATACCCATATCAGATAGATTTTGACTCATCGAAAGAACTTTGGTGTACAAAATTACCTAAGTGGCAAAGAAGAGCCCCGCTTCAGCAAAGAGAAAGAGAAATGCATTCTTGTTTCTTTGTTGCAGCTACGCCACT
This sequence comes from Sequoia sempervirens, assembly GCA_007258455.2. Classification (NCBI taxonomy): domain Eukaryota; kingdom Viridiplantae; phylum Streptophyta; class Pinopsida; order Cupressales; family Cupressaceae; genus Sequoia; species Sequoia sempervirens. Next base: position 11,010 of record VDFB02366921.1, on the reverse strand, counting down.
AAATGATCACCAAGAAAGAATGCAGCACCATCGGTGTTTCTTTCCTATCATCCAAACAACCAACCCAGTCAGCATCAATATATGCAATCAATGAAAAATCATTGCTTCTAGGATACCAAAGACCATAATCAAGAGTGCCCTGAATATATTTAAAAATCCTTTTAACAATAGTGACATGAGATTCTTTAGGTGATGCCTGAAACCTAACTGCAGGCAGTTGCCTACATGATGTCGTCTAGAAGCAAGTAGATATGGGTGAGACTACCAATCATTGATCTATATTTAGTTTGATTTGTATCAAGAGAATCATCAACCTTAGTAAGTTTGCATCCAGTAACCATTGGAGTGCTAACTAGATGGCATTCATCCATTTGGAATTTCTTAAGCATCTCTCTAGCATACTTGGTTTGAGAGAGAAATATGCCATTTTCACGTTGACAAATCTGAAGTCCCAAAAAGAAGGTTAATTCTCCTAACATTGAAATTTCAAATTAAGCATTCCATGAGTCGAGAGAATTTTTACTCAAAAGTAACATTATTGCAAACCAAAGATAGTGTCATCAACGTAGCCTTGACTCCTAACCAAGATTGGTGGAAAAACAAAAACCCTTAGTATTGTTAGTAAACCAAAGTAAACAAAAGATCCCCTATAAGATTCATCTAATCATAAGAATAAAGCCAAAGAAACAAGTAAAATATAGAAAGGCATCATTCTAATAATCAAACTAGCATCTTATAGTGGATTGGTGTCACATGTGCTAGTGACCCTTTCCCAACCCTTGGTCAAAGCTCAAGTTGTGTAAATGATGGAGATGATGGAGTGAAATTGACAAGATCAAATCTCAAATGAAGAGAGTAACCTTGCATAAAATTGTGAAGGTTGTGAAGGATTTGATAAAAGATGAAGCCTCTATTTTATAGATTTTCAAATGCCAAGATTGTTGAAAAGGGACCAATGTGGGACTAAAGATTAAGCCAATGAGATAAGGACACTTGTCAAGTGATGATAGGCCAATGGTTGTGCAAGATTTGGGAAGAGTGCCCATGAGAGGGAAAATTTGAATTCAAATTGGCAAATGCTAATTTTAACTTTTGAAGGGGACATGTAAGAGACATGTAAGGCCTCATAAATGCTTTGTTGGGTGTACATGTCCACTTGGGGGGAGATTCAAACTTGGAGAATATTCTTCCTTTATGCCAAGTTGAAAATAAAGATTTTGATAAATCAATTAAATGAAATTTCATGTGCAAGTGGCCAAATCTAGAGAATGCAAGTGGGATGAGATTAGCATCAGATTTAATCAGGATTAATTAGCTAGGATGATGATTAGGATGCTTTGACTTTTATGACTTAAATACTTGATTTATTTAATTCAGAAAAGGATGAAGTATGATTTGGATTTGAATTAAATAAAGTCTTGATTTATTTAATTAAAGGTATGATGCAAGATGAAGGTTGAATGATTTATGAGAGATGAAATGGTATTATTTTATTAAACCTTTGGATTGACCTAATTTACTTGATGAATGGATTTGTTACGTTTGATCAATTCAATGAGCGGATGAATATGCATAATGCAAATTTGACGTGTCTACATTTTGCCCCTCTTTGAAGCAATGTACTTGTTGCGTTGGTTCAAAGAATAAACTTGCCACGATTGAAATTTAAATTTTTTTTGATTTTTCGGATGCCCCAACGGAAAGTACACTGGTACATTGCCCCCTCGAGAGATCGAGCGAAAAGATTCAATTTGAGAGTCGATCTCACGATAAAGAGGTTCAAAATGGATGGTTATGGACAACAATGCAAATGAGATGATTTCAAGATGCTTAGAATAGCAAATCTACATTATCCTAGACAACTTAAATGAAGATATGATGTGATGATGGATGACATGGATGATGTGATATGCTATGATTATGCAATGGATGATTTATGAGATGCTTAGACTAACAAATCTATATTATGATGATGATTATGCTTGTGAGATGATATGCCGAATACTGATGATTTATGGATGCAAGGTGAATGCATAATGGATGCATGATGGATGTATTGGTGATGATGATGTTAGTGCGGAAATGAGATGATGACAAGAGGATCCAACAAGTCCATGATTGGTCGAGACTTTATTAGAGATGATGATGATAGATGATAAATGATGATGATTTTCTTATTAAGGATTTAGATTTTCAAAGGGTCACTTACTTTATGTTTGATAACACGCATAGGTACGATGCATCAAGGGATCAAGAACCAGGATGGCATTGTACCTAGTGTGATGGACTTTGACTCAACAAGAAGATAGGAGTATTCTTGTTCACACTTGACATACAGAAACCTTGCTAGGGCGTACCTAACAAAGCAAGTATTTGCCAAGTTATATTACAAGAGCGTCCAACAAGCACAGCAGACAAAATAATAATGATCGTTGCCCCATTCCTATCTCTCTAAATCCTTCGTTCGGATATCATCGAGAGGTCCTTGGAATGAGCGCACAAGAAATCAAAGAAAGATCAAGTACAACAAAACGCCGAATGTTCTTCATACCAAGTTGGGATGTGTTTTGATAGGATAACTAAGGTGATATCCAAAATGATGCCCATTGTCAACGATATATCCTAGGACATGCATCAGATAGGGATGATGATGGTTTTGATAAATTGATTGATGGGGTTATTGATAATGCAGGTCTAATCGACATGTTTGGCGACCCATCAAGAGTTTGATTTTGTGTTCACCGGTTCGTTGTTTTGATTTTGATTTTACAAATAGCGTTTTTCGATTTTGTTGCCCTGCCATGCATTGTTTCGCTTATGCTGTCAAAGGATGAAGATGATGTGATCATTTATATGGGATATGATTGATTAAGTCATGTGGTGAAAGTGAGATGAGGCGGATGGATTTTTTCAAATATTTGGATGTTTTTGACATTTTGGAATGTTTTGAGGCTGTTTTTGGGTTTTTTGGATTTTGCGATGTTTTGGATTTTTTGATTTTCTAATGTTTTGGGATTTTGATGTTTTTCGAATGTTTTTGGATTTTGATGCTTTTTTGAATGATTTTGGATTTTGATGTCTTGGGGGCTGATCAGAGATTAGCCTTTCCTACGTTTAAGCTCAGAGACGATGTAGTTCGGATTTCAATGTTTTTGATGTTTTTCAGATTTTTTGAGTGTTTTTGGATTTTGATATGTTTTGAATGTTTTTGGATTTTTTGATGTTTTGATGTTTTTGGATTTTCACATGATTTTGATGATTTGGATATGGATATGTGTGATGATATCAGTGCTCTATTTAGGATTTTGTTGAAGATCAAGCTAAGGTTGATTGATCGGATCGATGGATTGATGATGACAACATTGTTGAGGATGCACAACAATGCAAGGATAGTGTTAAGCAACACAATGATATCTTGAGATGGTGATTTTTTTATTGGATTCAATTGATCATGATTGATGAAGCTTGATTTAGAACAAAAGTTGTTTTGAATGATTAGATGTGACATTTGAAGGGTGTGTTAGATGCAACTGATATTGATTGTTTGGATTGATGTTTGATGAATGATGAAGATTGATATGGAATGTCTTCTCACCAAAATATGCCATGGACTATGATTTGGATTTGGATTGCAAATGCATGACCAATTTGGCTTCACGTTTGCCAATGTTCAGATCGCCACATAAGTCGGAGGACATAGATCAAGTTTTATTCTTGAAGCAAGATGTAAATATCTGCCCCCAGTGTCTAGCAATGTATGGAATGCGATGGGTGGATGTTTGGATAGGTGTATGGATGGATGGATAAGGTAAGTACGCAAAGGATGCCAAGGATTATCTTGTGATAAGATAAGGTGTATGGATAATGAATGCTTATTGGATAATGCTTCATGGCTCAGATAATGATGCATAGGATAGGACCAATGAAAAGGAACCATGTCAAGATGCTTATTGTAAGCATGCGTAAAGCGTGCCTTATAATTTGATCAAGATCAAGACAACTAAGATGACGAATGCAGATAGATAAAGATGGATTGGATCAATGGTTTATGGATGAACAAATTTATTATGGCAAAGATGGATGGAATGCTCGATTTATTATGGATGGGATGAGATGCTTTCATCTGAACTGGCCCACATAGATGTTCAATTCTACACATGATGCCTGTTTGCTAGGTTTTCATCATGGTCTTGCCCAAAGTGCCGCCCATGCGGTTTTCACTAGAGGACAATTTTTATCTTTACTATTTTCAATCCTTTTTCTGATTTTTTTTGGATTTTCATATTTTTTGATTTTTTTGTATTTTTTTTTAAAGATTCATGCTAAACCACCTGGTGGTGTTGACATAGATGCCTCTGTCATAATGTGCCACCTGTATCTTGTCTGGCGAGCCGCTTTTGCTAAGAGGATATGTGCACCTTTTGAATGTAGCTTTTGGATTCTTTTGGACCGTCATCAGATACCGAGTAAACTCGCTCTTCTCAAGGTACATCGATAGAGTGCCTTCTAAATGCTTATGATGAAGGGACGTTGCTAACACATGGTTAATTTAAGAATTGGATATTATGCATGGAGGTGTGGATGGAGTGTGTTTAGGGATAGGAGATGGATTGGTTGACAATTTGGAACCTTGACTCTCCAAACTTGGGAAGATGAGCAACTTATGGTGGATAAGGTGCTGTGTATTGAATTAGTAATCTAAACCCGGCTATACACTTTGTAACGTTGTTTGAAAATCTTTCTGCTTTCTTTGTGGACATCTTTGATGGATACTTTTCCTTTTTTTATTTTTCCCCATAGTTTCTTTGACTAATGGAGTTTGATAGAGATAATATTTCTTTGTATTCTTTGGTATACATGTGTATTTGATTTGTCCATATGCTCCTTATCTTCTTTTTATTTCATAACGTTCTTCGTGACTTTGATTCAAATATTTTGATGTTGGTCCCAACTCGATGGGGTGATGGTAGATGAAGATTTTATATCGGGTTGTAGTATTTTCTGACACTAGTTTCACCATATGATTCTTCTATGCTCCCTAAGTATCGCTGACGTTTGATTGAGACGAAGTTGCCCCCAGTATGGTGGAAGTAATACCTTCATGTTTTGATTCTGCCTTTTCTGAAAGCTTAGAATGAATTCTCTGATAAATGACCACCGTAGGTGACGTTATTTCCATTTGCTGCTCTACTAACTTTGGAATATCCTGTTCTATCTGACTTGTTTCCTTTTGAGCTGATAATGTTGATATCTTTTTATTCATGATGTCCCTAACTAATTCTGGATATATTCAACATCCGATGTTGATAAACCCCATTTTGACTGTAGGAGTTGATAATCTGCTCTTTTTGTGCAGTGATGTCAGGAATAAAGGGATCCTGTTTTGAATAACGATCATCTATGTTTCCATCCAAAGAAAGCATCTCATGGGTAGATGGAGGAGTATGGATATGATCATCTTGCATGGATAGGAGAGTGTTCATTAGATTATTGTAGTATCTTGAAGATACAAATTCTTGATCTTGATTAATTTCAGAGTTGCTTTCGACATGCTTTGGATCAAGTTCTTGACATGGGGCAGCTTCAAAGGATGGATTTCTTACAAAGGACTTTTGGATGTCGACATTAGGCATGGTCAAGTTCAAGGTTCCTTCAACATCTGTAACCATGAGGTCAAAGGGGATCAACATGTTTTGAAAATGACCATTGCTAGACCTTAGTGAAAGATTTTGATCTTGCTTTGGAATAACTTCTTGAGATATGTCCTCTAACTCATAAGGCAATGTAGAGACATTTTCAATATGATCATTGGTCAACTGATCATGCATTATGTCAATTGGATCAAATAGTCCTAACACTTCTTGAAATAGACTACCAAAGAGTGGCTCTTGATGTATGGTGAGCTGATCATTAGATCAGGTAGATACATCCTCAATGTGCCTCCCTCGATGGAGAGGTTTTGATCATTGTTTTCGACACCAAGTGGAGAGATTGTGAATGTCTTCACCATAGAGTCAAGTGATGTTATTTTAAATTCACTCATTGCTGAGTTTTGTTGGTGGATTTTGACTGCTTAATTCAAAGTGACTCTTTGACATATACTCCATTTGATCATTGGATGAAGTAAACGTGTGCTCGATGGATTGATTCTGGATCCTTTTGTTTTCATTAGTTGTCATCCTTCGTGCCGGGTTGGCAGTCGGAGTGACTAAGCTAAGTCCTGCAGGGCTTTGATGTGCTTTAGTGCAATGCCACGACATTGACTTACGGGTAACTTGGCCTTTGGGCGCAAGTGGTAAGTGCATTTGGAATCGCGGTTGATGCAAGGAATATGATTGAGATACACTTGGAGTGATAGTGAGTGTTTGAGATGTGATGGGCATGATAGTGGTGGTTGGAATGATTGAAGGGATAGTGATGGTTGGAATGACCGAGGTGATAGGTCCTTGGGAGACCATATTTTGATTGGTTGGGATCAATGTTGTTGTTTGATTAGATACCATCCATTGGTGAGGCTGCCCATGGCATATTCAAAGACGGTCGGATGGTTTGATTGATGCTAGTGGATCGATTTTGGATGAAGGATTGGTGTTAGGTAAAGGGGAAGCCCTAAACCAATGAATGATGTAGGTAATGGTGGTGGAGATTTCCCTTGGTGCAATGCCTCAACTATTTTGGAAAGTTCCGCAATTTGATCTTGCCAAATTTGTTCTTGATTTTGATCTTGACTCACTTGAGATAGTTGATTTGGCTTTTGTTTAAGCGGATTTGGGATGCCTACTTGCGGTTTTTGAATGGGATTATGGGAAAATTGACTTTGGATAATGTTCTGATTTGGGATGATGTTCAGATTTGGCATGATAGGATGAACATTGTTGGTATTGGGAATCATTTTTCCAAATTTTTCTAAGTTAGGATTCATGTTTCAAAAACTTGCACTTGGTACATTTGGCAAGTAGGGATTTGGTGGGATGATGTTGCTCATTTGAAGACTCATGTATTGATTGTTTGGAGGATAGACTTGTAAGTTTGGACTTTGATTTAAATCTATCATGGGGAGATGTGTTCCAAAATTCAGATTGGGCATACTCACATTCGTTGTGCTATTGATATTCGTAGGAGATAGTGATCCTATGTATGGATATGAGTTTCCATAATCCCATGATTTCGTGAGGCTTGGATAGTTTGGTTGGTTTGGACCGCTCATGATGTATGAATCTAGTTTATATTCCATGTTCTTCTTGTGTTTTGACCTTGTTGCAAAAGAGATCTCTAAGATTCTTAGGACTAATGACGAGATGAAGGATGAAAGGTGTAAATGATGAGTGATGAACATTTAGGGACTTTGAATCAATGCTAGACTTAGGGCTTGATTTTGATCGGTTTGATTTGGATAATGAACGTGTAAACCCTAAGATGTTGGATGTGATCTTAGGATGAACTTTGCTCAAAGGATTGAAAATTTAACTAGAAGTATGAGAAAGGATGCATTCCCATTCCCTCTAACTAAACAAGGTGATTTTGATTTTTTGATGATGTGCCTAAGTCTAGAATGATGTTGTCAAAAGCTCTAATGTTGTTTGGATGGATGAATTTTGATAAATGTTTGGATGGATGAAGTGTTTGATTTGATTGTAAGAGACTTAGAGAGACTTTGTTTACTAGGCCAAGGTATTGAAGAACACACTTTTCTCTAAGAGCAATCAAAAGACCAGTATGACCAAGAGATATCAAGCACATGTGTGGGGTCCAATTTGTTATCTTTGCTTAATGAGTACTTTTTTACCACAAACACATTTCTTGATTAGGTTTCAAACTGAATGTCCCATGTCACAACTTCTTTTCATCCCACAAAGTGCTATGTGGAAGTTCCAAGAAATTAGGACAAGGGTTGCTTAATGTTGACCTTTGTAAGAGCAAATTAAGATGTAAACCCAATTACTTATGAACCTCTAAGGACATAATCCCAAGGGTAAGCAATAGTTCTTGGGTTTTTTCAAAGGTATTTGCTCTAACTAAGGGGTTTGAAATTCTGATGATGATGTTAAATGATGGTTTTCCAATGTTTTTGATAAACACACTGTGTTTTAAAACAAGCAATATGACATCCTAGCTTAATGGGTACGTTTTTCTTAGTGGGCTTGCCTCATGCCCTTCATAGAAGAGATGATTTTACATGCAACCAAGGAAAAATATAGAGGTATGATGAAATCCTAACCTCTATATTTCAACCAAGATTGGACATGGCAAGTAACTTCTTGGAATCAAACTTCTAATGCACCACTTTGATAAACTCGCTCAATGGATAAATAGGCCACTACAAAACAAGGGTTCTAGTTCAGACTTTCCATTCGTAGGAGTTGACCCAATGTGGCAAGAGTCCCCTTTTGGATCCATCTTTTCGGAGTCAACCGCTGCGGATAATGTATGCTTTAACCAATACCCACATTTATATCCCAAATGGAAATACCTTGGCTTTGGGAAAGTGTTACCGTTGAGTCGCCCCTTGGGTGAGTACTTTTTCCCCAAGGCCCTAAGATAGCAAACAAAAGCAAGCAAAAACACAATCCGTAACTCGATCGATCTTTGATGGCACAAAGAAAGAGAATGTACGCGAAAATGCCCCTACTCACACTCGCACAAGATGTTCAATTTTTAAGCCCAAATCGAAGTGTGGAGGTGATCACTTTATCTTACGCCAAAATCACCAAAAAGGCCTTTTGATTCTCAAGATCGCTTGGAAGCGCGAGAGAAGCGCATAGGTCCTTTTCAATGACTTTAGTTTAAGTAACCACAAAACAAAGCAAACACATTCATTTTATCCTTCCAAAGCAATTGTGAGTTTGTTTTAAGCACCAAAATGAAGTGTGAGTTTTGATTGTTCAATTCTTAACCTCAAACAAAATCTAGTGAGTTTTTCCTAAGATTCATTTAAGTCCTTTGCAATGAAAAATCAAATTGTTCTTTTTAGACCCAAATGAAAATTAGTGTCCTAAAGCGAAAAGAAAAACAATTTCGTGGAAAAATGTTGAACAAACACTTAAAGCGTTTAAAAACACTTTGAGTTTTCGAAAAAAATTCTCCTCCTTTCATTTTCCTTGTGCCTTGTGCCTTCGTTGTTCGTTTTGTACCTTTTTCGTTTTCCTATCAAACAATACAAATTTTTCAATAATAAGAATTATGATTTGCAAAAAATCAATGATAATCTCATAATAACCATAACTTTAAACCAATAAAATTCTTTAAACTTGTCAAGACAAGGAAAATGATCTGATGAAAAATAAGGATCTACAACTCCCCTTTGGATTTGATAGGTAACGTCTAATTTCACTTTACAACAAAGCTTTGCTTGGACTTGATTCCAGTATGAAAGAGATCAACATTGATTCTATATGCAAACTTGTCCTGTAAAGTTTTTATAATAAAAAAAACAATGATTATAGTACCAGAAAATAATACTCTAAGATACAAGTACGACCTATTACATTGAAGGGATCAATCTGTTTCATAAATCAAAGTTTGCTTGCAAAATAAGAAATTAATATGGGTCAATCCTATCAAAAGCTAATTACATTAAAAGCCATTGACAACTATCAGATAAAAATTATGCTTTGAAAAAAAACAAAGATTGCATATCTGATAAAACTAAAAGTCTGCCACAATAATGGAGGTAACCAATTTCCTCACGCATCTCTAACTTTGATGTGACCAACACAAGTCAAACAGGAATACATGGCTCTGTTAGTATAAGTGACATTAATTTCCAGCCAACCAATCTTCTTCACTCCCTTCTCAATTTACTTTTGTGAATTGCTCACGCCTCCCTGCCCATTGACTACAACTTCAATCTTTCATTACTAATAGAGTTTCCGCATGATGCTTGCAGTGTATTTGAAAAGAGACTAAGACTTACTGCAGCAATTGATTTCTAACAAAAACCTTCACTTTACAAGTAAACCAAATAAAAGTTTGTCAGAATATGTATACGGATGCTTACCAATCAATCGACATTGTAAATGTGTACCAAAGACTTTTCTTGTGCATATGTAGCTGGTGTAGCTGGTGTCAGGGATAAAGCGACACATTGTCTTCCTTCATTGCTTCTGCACAGTACCCATCTCCATGGGAAGATCCACCACCAATTGCTCAGAGTGCATTGTCATAGAGGAGATACCTAGGCCGATGCCTAATTAAAGGTGTTTTCGTTGTTCTTTTGCTGTTGTTGGTGCCTATTTAGGTTGGCTACTTTATTCTCTACTATTTGATCAGTGTTTGATGTTTTACGTTGAATGCGTACTAACAGTTCACTTCCTCCATTTTGGCGAGCAATTACTTATGCCTTCACAACCCACATACACTGCTCACTTATACCGATAGAGTGGCGTATAGAGAAGAGGTTGTCCAGAAATCTCTTAGACATGTATGCTTGTACCTTACCTACTTTGCAGCGTGATTACTAATGGGATTGTCTACACATTTAATACTATCACTTGCAAGCCTGATATGTGATTATGTAACGCACAAGTAACGCACTACCTGCAACTACAGTGCCATCATTATCATTTCAAGGCATTTACCTGAGTGGTTAAAATATGTTACCTGTGGGCGCGCAGGTCTCTCTGCCACAAGAAACATTAGTAAACATACACAAACCACATACATTCAACATTTAGAAAAGAATGCAGCGATTAGTAATCATTGAGTATTGTGAATGAGCATGTAGAAGCTAGGCTATCAAATCCAAAGAAAATAAGTCTGTGTGGGAATCAAAGACTGGTTCACATGCCCTTGGAGATGGTACTCTGAAAACAATTCAAGCTGCTGGTAGGCCTACAAATCCAAAGGTCATGGACAATAGTGTGGTTATAACATCAATAGATCGTTTGGGGCTAGATCCTAGTGTTCTTCCGAAGGAATGATCAGGAATCTTGCAGTCTATCACGACAACAATGAAGTCAACAGAGATACCAACAAGGAATGGAAATCCAGTAACATTAAAATACTCTACTA
>VDFB02366920.1:0-22688 GCA_007258455.2 Sequoia sempervirens | reverse complement strand
CTTAAATTACAATGGAATTTCACTTCTACAAAACACCTAAAGACTTGCAGCAAGATAACTACTGCTCAAATACTTAGCTTGATATGAAATGCAAAGCTTCTTATTGATTTTAATCAATACTTCAGTTCTGATTTTCAAGACTCTCAAATGCATTGGCTGGAATGAAAATGCAACCATAAACCATTTATAATGAACTAGGACAGCATGTAGACATTTCTTCGAACAGTTGTCAAGCAACTATATGATGGACTAAAAACCTGAAATTCAGACTATTACAACAGCTTGCAAATGATCATTCAAATTCTGATTGCTTCCTTATACATCTTGAAGCATTTACCAAGCATGGATACATATCAGCAAGATAAGAAAGTCTGATTATATTTAAAATACTTGACTCGGCTGTAAAAATCAACTCCCATTGACAACAATATGTTTATTTATGAATGCAAACCTAATGACAATGATATGTCACTACAAGAGATTCCCAAAGCATACAAGATGATTTCAATGACAAACCAAAAATCGCCTAACCTGGAATGACGCCTAGACAAAGAAATGACTTCACTTGTGGCAGCGACTGAAGTTACCAAGAAGCCACATCCTTACAGCTGAAACTCGACCTTGGTTGGGAACAAGTATGACGTCTCATATCAACATGAAATCACTCCCTTTTAAGAGCTTTCAATCTACACCAAAAACCTCCATAATCGTTCTGTTCAATGCAGGAGAATGATGTGCCTAGGTTGTTGGACAAACCACGACCTTCACAATATGATGATCAGCTACCAATGAGAAAATCGTTGTATCTTCTTGCTGGATATGATCTTCTATTTTTTATTCAATGCCTTCTTCAAACAAAATCAGAACCTTGTGCTCAAATTTGGTCTCTACAAAGACCCTTAAATTTGCCAATATTGCTCCTATAGGAAATCCAAAATGATCTCCTCCACAACCTCCAGCTAGAGTTGATATTTCACAATCGAAACTGGTATCCTAGAGTCTTCAAACCCCCGGACACGAAAAAGCCTTCAAGCTCTCTCCAACTGAAATGAGAAGTGAAATCCAAAGACATGCTCAAATGGCTAGCTCACAATTCCTTATAAAGAACTTTTTGATCTTCTAGAAAGATCCTCCAAGAAGCTTCTAGAATATTTTAATATTTCCAAAGTGACTTTATAATATTTTATTTTTCACTTAAGTCACTTTTAAAAAAAATTATTTAAGTGACTTTATAATTTATTATTTTATTTTAGCCACTTGTATTAAATTAATTAAAAATATAGTTACCTTTTTTATTTTAATTTATTGAGATAACTTTATAAATAATTAATTTAATATTATTCCCTTATTTCTCCTTTAGCCTCCGGAAATAATAAAGGCTAAATGATCGTCCGAAGTGGCTACTGAGAAGGGGACATTACACATAATACCTTCATTGTTCAGTTCTATAGTTACCCTTTCTTTATCCATTCCTAATTCTCCTTCAAATTCAGAGTCCAACAATGCCAATTCCTCATTGACTGTTTGGTTTCTTAAGTCGATTACATATTTCCTTCCATTGCTCTCTATGGACAATGTGTTTCTTTTCCAATTGTGATCTGCTTTGGCTACAACCAACCACCCTCTTTTGAGCAACACATCGTACGCCTTTTTTTGCAGTGGAATGACTACAAAGTTCAACAAGAATGGTTGTGTCCTGATCGTCACCTTCAGTAAGCCTAAATCTTGGTGAATGGAGAAAGTCATAATAGCAAAATAACACAATGACAATGAGGGTTGAAATATGTAAATAAGAACGCTATTCAAAAATAGACGAAATCAATGTTCCCAACGGCTTGATGCCATGTTGTTTGGCACCCACCAATTGGAATGTCAGTGGGCAAAGAGTAAGTTTCTCGAGACTCTTCCATATGTCTTCGGGTAGTACGTTGACTCCCGATTCTCCATCAACGGTTGTGTTTGTTAGATTCTTCCCTCTGATCTCCATTTGCACAATTGTTGGTCTCTTCCCGATGTTTATTGTCAGCAACATTGGGTCAATGACTAGTTCACTCTCAGGTGGCGGTTCTACTACCATCTCCTTCCTTCGACCTTCTTGTTGCTAGAGTTGTTCATCACTGACGAGGGTCTAGGTAGATGGCTTTCTTTGTTTGTGCTCTCATGATCATCAGTACCTCTTCGTTCCAATCTTCCACATCTATCATCTTGATGGAACAGTCGGTGTCTTTGTGGTCACCCAGTCCACACCATTTGCATAGTTTGCCTATCATACTGTGATTATTTTGGCATTCCTTGGCAAAGTGACCCCATTTGTTGCACATTTGGCACTGTATCATAGGTCTACCTTTGCTATCATACTATATTCTACTTCTCGGTCCACTGTTGTTGCCTCTTTTGTTGTTGCGGTATACACTAGGGGATGCATTGGTATTGCTTTGAGGTTCCAGTGGTGTGTTCAAAGGGGTTGATTGTTCCCCTTGTGTTAAGAGCACTTGCATGATGCTTGTTTTCAGATTGTATGGGCATTCCTATAAGGACTATTGGCAGTGATAGAAGCCAAACATGAATATTTTCTACGCAAAATAATATAGCTTCTCTACGGATTACAAATATATATATAGGATTTTTCATATCTTATATTAAAGGCGTGTTATTACAACTCCTATAACAACTCCCTTTACACAGATGAGTTGTTCTACTTCTAACTACTCATAAACAAATAAACAAACCTCAACAACTAATTATGTTCACATTATTAACTTATGTCAACACTAACAATGAATTTTCCAACAATTCCTTGATGGAATGTCCCATTACTTGGCAAATATTGTAGAATAACTTTCTCGGGCAATTTTCCTTTATGTGACCTTCTCCCTTACAGTCAGTGCACCACAACTCTCTATTTTCTCTTACATTCTCCGTCTTAGCCTTCAACTCTTTCATCATTCTCATCATATCTTTTCTCAATGCTTGGACGGTCTTTGATTCACCATTGTTGCTTTTTGTACTCTCATAATCGTTTGTCTTCCTCTTTTCTTGGGAAGATGTCTTTACTCTCTATGTCCATTGCCCAATTGTAGGCATCGGCATGCAATGATGCAGGGTATGACCTTCATCTTTTTCCTTAGCGAAGGGATCAACCCTTTGATGAACCAGCGCTTCTTCAATCCATTTGTCGGTTGAGTTTCCAGTTTTACCAACAACTCCTTGAGCCTACAATTGTAAGCTTGTACGTTCTCATGTTTTCCCTGTTTAGTATTGTATATTTCAGCTACTATTTCATCATCATCTCTTAGAAGCCTGTATTCTTCTTAGAAAGTTCTCTTTAGTGCTCCCCATGTGGCTTTATGTGTTGCTTCCAAATCTATGTACCCATCTATGGCTATGCCTTTGAGAGTCACTCGAAAAGCTCTCAACTTGTAGTCTATGTCTTCCTACCCATTCACTATCCATAATGTTTCACAAGTTTTGCAGTGCCTAACCGGATCCTCCGACCCATTCCCCATGAATTTCAGCAGTTTCTACCTCTCAATGCTCGAACTAGCTAGTCGAGTTACCATCTTCCTTCCCCGATGTCCTCCCTGTGTGTTGGACCTAATTGGACTGTTTATCCCAACACATTTCGGTGCCTCACTAGCACTCACGGCCACGTACGAGTCCTCCACATGTCCACTCTCAACACCCTCTGCACACCGGGTATCCTGAGGGTCGTTCTTGTACTCCCTTCGTCTGAGGGTCTTTGGTTTAGATCCTCCAATTCTTGGTTCTTCCAATATGGACAATTCTCGGAAATGGCATATACTATTTTCAAGTTCCTTAGTTAATTCATTTTCAGCATCTTTATACTCTTCTTCGTCTGCTATGGACGGTTGCTGAAAGTAACTTGGTTTGTTTCTTCGACAAGGTTCTGATTTATTTTAGCAAGGTCTTGGTTTATTTTGACAAGGTTCTGATTTGTTTCTTTGATGATTTTTTTTACTCTTTTTCGTCGGTCTTCTTCTCTTATTCTCAATGAGCTTTGTACCCATTCCTTGGATGATTCTAGTCCGCTTAGGATTCAGCTCTTATCTTTGTTTGGACGCATAAGCATTAATTTTGGAGAATACGTGAAATATGCCAACCAAATTTTTCTTTGAAATTTCAATCCGCCAAGAGATTAGTGTTAGCTTCCAAAAATGATGATTAATTTAAAGAACTCAACACCAAGAATGTTCATCAAGATCCTTCAGAAGGTGAGGTGATAGCATATGGCAGAGTAAGCAACTAAAACTGAAAATGAAACTCAACTGGAAAGCTAATAGGCGGTGAACCAGCCATGAAGAGTCTGCAATACCACTTATTCAGTGGAGGGGAATACACAATGCAATGCAAAGTAATTAATCTGCTTAGCGGGCATCCACTCCACAGTGAGGATTCACCACTTACAAAAGTGGGTGAAGGAAAGAAGATACAATATTAGATTTTTCCACACTGGCAATAAACCATCCAGGGGTTAAAGTGTTTGCCAATAATTCACAAGTAAATGCAGCAAATTAAATGACTGGATTAGTACTACTAAATCACAGTCTTACAATGTAACAAATCTGCCATTTATAAGTGTTACAATAATAAAATCAATGCAAACATTTGAAGAATGATTATTTCATTATTTAACCTTCTCAATCACCAAAATGTAAGCCAAAATCTGAATGATTAGCAATCTGCTATAAATAAACAGCAGACTGAAATCGTTAACTAGCAAACTATATCACACCCAAAATGCTCAAAACTCTCCAAAGATACCTCCAAATGACCTGAGATGAATTGCAAAAGTATTCTAGGATGTTGGCTCCCAATTTCCAACTCACAAACTGCATCAAAATCTCATTAAACAATTATGCACAAATTCCAAGGCAACCTCAACATGGTACGGCCTCCAAAGGGGCGATTTTCACTTTAAAAATCAAAAACTTCAAATTAAAATCTGCGAACTCCTAGGATGAGTCGCCTCTAGCATAGAATCAATATGAGCAATTACGCAAAACCAAAATAAAATCATATGAAGAGCTGTATATAAAAACCTCCTTCAGCCATGAAATAACCATCAAACACAAACTGGAAATTATTACCAAATTCTTCAACTTTGAAGTTCAATATGTACTTCTAGATGAAGCACACTCTCAATCAACTTTCTAGGGAAACATAGTTTCAAGCCTAAAGAATGGAGTAAAAATTGCTAAGCTTCCCCTTAGAGGTTCTAAAATCAATTCAGCAGCATAACTTTACAATATTTTCCAAAGATAAGAAATGAATGATAATGTCCTGCTTTTATAGAATTGAAGATGACTGTTGGCTCTTCAACTTCCATCTTTTTTCCTCGAAAAGGGACACCCATTTCACTTTTTGAAATAATTTAATTTTGAAAAACACTTTATTTGTCCTCAATATGGCGTCCCACTTCAAGGCATTAAATAACTTTAGAAAATATTAAATATTTACTTCATGAAGCGTCCCCCCTTCATGTCCACTTTTTAAAACAACTTTAAGTTAATGCACTAGGCCAAGGGTTCAACTTGAAATTAAAGCATTAATGCCTTGAAATATACTATTTCTCCAAAACTTACTCTTCAAAAGCCAAAACCAGAATACTCAATTGCTCCAACAAAAGAACTCACTGAAGTGCTGCCAACTGGACCACTGCCAAAATTAGACTTACTAAAAATAGCCAATGCCAAAAATAGTAAGTTCACCTCAAAACCAACAGCAAGCTAAACTGAGTTGGAAGCAAGATTTACTGAAAGTGGAAACCCTAAATTTGCACATTTGGGTAGCCTACAGATTTTCGGAAATAGGCTAAATCCAAATGAAGAGCGTAGGGCTAAATTGGGGACATTACAATACACCTACAACTAGTGCCGCATTCTTCCTCTTCCCATTTGTTTCTCTCTTCATACCAATACAGTATCTGCTATCACCTTTTCTCTCGGTCTCTGTCGGCCTGAAGATCCTGCTATATGATAAAGGGACGTGTGAGCAATCTCGACAATTTGTTGAGGAGGTGGTCGACCTCTAGGTTGACACTCAAGTTGTCCCAAATGACTACCCAAGGGATCTCTCGCCTAAGAGCCTCCTATACGTGATCCCTCAACGAGATTGTAGTGTCCCACCCCAAATGGAACAATCTATATTGCGATTTCTTTCCGATTTGACTTAGTTTGGCATATTGGACATTTTGTCAAACATTTTTCATTCCATTTCCTTAGAAAACATCCAAATAACATGCACAAGCAGATTTAATAATCAATCTTCATCATTCCAAACTTTCATAATTGACTGAAATTTTATATTCAATGCAAAGATTACACTTTTAGCCTTATGCAATTACAAACTGGATAATTTCATGAAACAGATATGAAAGGTTGACGCTCAGGAAGAGCTACAACAATACAGATTTTTCATTTAAATCATTTTAAGTTCAATACATGATAATGACAGCTAATAGAAAACTGATTATACTCTACCTAGAACCCAATGCTAAGTCTAGAATGAACAGCAGCCTTTGTAAGTGATAGATACTCCAAATTATGACCACATGCAGCGCAGCTTCAGGCGACCCTTCACACAGTCACGAACAGCCTCTAGCTCTCACGTGGAGATGATGCAAGGTCACATGGAAGTTATAAATGCTGCTCCTGAGTCTGAAAAACACACAACAGCCTTGAGTTGTTACCATGCCACCACTAAGAATTCCCACACAAGGAGAAAGGGTAGGCGTTGGAAGGAAGAGAGGTCTGCAACCTCTTGCAACTGCCCTCGATTCCAAGAAGACCCATGACTCTTGCCACAAATACCCAACATGCCCAGCTTAGAAGGAACCACCATGCAAAAGATAAAGAAGCCTCCCATGACCTTCAGAAAGACTAAGAACAAAATACAAAGGACGTCTAGATTAAACAGCAGAAATACCATAAGTTCATGCCTGGATTTGCAGCAATAGCTCCAATAAACCCACGACTTTACTATCAGCCATGTCCAAACTTAAGAATAGTCACCAGATATAATATGCAAATACAAACCCTTCATAAATTCCTATGAATACCTCTATATTGGAATATTGATCAATATATTTGCAATATTTTGAAGAAACCTTCAAACCCTAAATAAAAAACTTCTTGAATTTATTGAAGCACAAATGCAAACCCTGAATGAATCAGCCCACGAGAAGATTTGGGTTTTCGTCCAAATCTCGATACTAGAACTTGAGGGTTTCCATCCTCTCATTCGAGAAAGTTGAGCTCTCAGAATCTCCAATAAAATAATAATAAACTTTGCATAATGAGAAAATGAGCTCTCAATTCCTTTTATAATATCCTTTCAGGTTTTCTCGCCAAAACACCTTTTTATAAAGTGACATTAAAATACTTTATAATATCTTTTAAATATTACATGGTGTCACTTTATTGCTCTCTTTAATTTAATTATTTACTATTACCCCTTTTTATAAACTTTTGCCAGGCAATATCCAATAATTAAATTAATTAATTAATTTAGCTCTTTTGACGGCAGGATGGAAAATGGGGACACTACAGAGATATCCCACAAATTCATGAGATCTTCCGTTAACTTGTCTTCTCTGTCTTCGTTAGCTTGCACTGACTCTTCAATTGGCTGACCCATTACAATGCCATTATCCCATCTATGTGATGTGTGCAAGGGTTAATTCGACAACAGCGTCAAATTTTTTTTAACTAAGTGACTTAACCGATGAATACAGAGTAAATGAAAGTAAATAATATCAATAATAGAACAATTGCACATGAAATGCATAGAATATTGGATTGGATTTTTCATTCATCAAATAGAAATTCACTACATCATATATACCATCCCTGTTGTCCCAACTACAAATGAATTGCCAATATATATAGTTGGCCAATGTTGGTTGAGGACACCAACCATAGGCAACTACCCAGCCAAACTAATCAACTGTCAGGGATCAATTTCTCAATTACAACTTGTACTAATTCCTTTTACTATGCACAAAATATTATTTATTTATTTACTTACTATTTGGCCGACTAACATAATTAATTACTTACACAGCCATCTACAAAGTGATCATGTATATGCCACATAGAGCCCAAAAACAGCCCTCAATATCTCCAATGATTTAGACAGTTGTATCTTACCATGTTTCTCTTTCTCTCAATATGCAAATATGAAGAACTTAAGGGTACAAAAGGTGTATCTAGCATCCAAGAGAAAAAAAATTCAAAAAATGACATCTACTTTGTTGTTGTGGAAGATCAAATCCACATTTGGAACTAACATGAAACCTCTCAACATATTAAGCCAACAACATATTTTAACCAGAACAAAAAGGATGTACTTTTAGTGGTCCACAAATGACTAAAACCAATTAACGATATTGATGTATACAAGGTTAACAGATTGTGTGACTTTAGATACAAGAGTATATTAACCTCAGTCATGGAACCAATGAAACAAAGCATTTTTTCAATACCTGCTGCATAGTGTCCAGCAACCTGGTTTATAGGAGGACAAAGTAGACCTATTCAAAATAAAACATAAATTACATTAACAGTATAAATGAGTTAATAAATCTTGTTCATTTTTTCAAATTTAAATAGCTTTCTAAGAAGATTTTCCAAACTGGCTAGTAGCTATTTTGCCTATATGAGAATTTGAATGACCTCCTCTACCCATTAGCATTCCACTTGAGTCTTATCAACTATTTTAAAAAATAAATTAAGAAAAATTAATCATACATAAATGATAACGATCTAATATAAAGCCAATCTATAAGAAAATTTAGACACAATTCATAAATAACACTGTATGCTATTAGATCTTAAAAGGAGAGTACTCCAAAGTTCCCTTCTCTTTCCAAATATATTTTGATAGGGAAAATGAGCATGATTTCTCAAATGCATCCAAATATAATTTTATTCCTTAATTGACAGTACTCTCAAAAAGCATTTCATTTTATATAGGCAGACTATTTTGAAGCTCAAAGGAATCGATCCTCTTCAAAATCATGTGTCATTTGAAAATTATGGAACCAAAAAGACTCCGCATTATTCACTGCTATCATTTCACATAATGCATGGAACAACTTTACATATCTAGTCTAAGTCAGTATGGCTATTTTTAACATGTGCTTTTGGTGTTGATCTGTAATTGGTTATCTTAGGGATTAGCTCAATTCATCACACATATTTTTGTTAAAATAGATTGAGAAAAAAAATGCATGGAGCAGAAATCAACAATTCTTAACTTTCTGTTTGGGGTAAACTGTAAAATAACTACAGAAATCAATAACATAAGCTTAAGTAATCAAGCATCCACTCATGAAATACAAGCATTGATGGGGAGAGTCAGAGAACCCCTATGCGGTAGAAAACTTCAGCAAATGGGAACCTTATTATTCCTTCCGGCACACTATTATAGAGAAACAGGGATCTTCACTTACTATTGGACAACCTGAACTGTGACTTCATATTACAAAAAGACTACATTAGTTTCCCTTGCTTCTAACTGCATTCCTTTTGTCCTCAGAAATACTTCTGAGGATTTTTTATTTTTTTTCTCTTCATTAACTCTTGCATAGGAAACCATTTATTGCTAATTGCATGGCCCATTTCAACTGCACACAAACAAATCTAGAGGCTGTTAACACTCAGAATATTGGAAATTTTGAAATGAGTGATCTTCTCACATTTTCAAGTGTGTTTGCATATTCAAGGTAAGGTGGTTAGGACCCTTTAAAATTAGAGAAGTGTTAGAGAATGGGTGCATAAAGTTGGAAAAATTAGACAGTACCTTGATGAAAGATAGTATTAACAGATCTGAAATGAAGCCATACAAGGAGAGACAAGAATGTTTACTGCCTAATTTGAATTGCTTAAATATCACAGAGTAAACAGTATAATAAATCTCAGAAACTATAAGAATTCACAACAGCAATTACACAATGATTTCTCAATATATTTCATTCATGAGTTATACAAGTTTTGTTCAGTGAAATAAGAAATTCCATACATGCTGTCCCCCGTTCTCATTTACAAGAGGAGTATATAAAGTGGCCAACGGTTGCTGAGAATTACCAACCGCCAACTTCCAGCCATTTACATCCGAGAACTAATTATTCTGACTACAATTAAAACTAATAGAATTATTTTGCTAACTACATGAAGTTTCCCTCAGAATAAACATAATAGATTGGACAGTCGAGGAGAATGAAGAAGTAAGCATGGAGTGGCCTGTCATAGAGAAGCCAATTGGCACCAACATAGCCCAAACACATCCCCATCTAAAAAAATGTTTGTTTGTCCCACCAACCAAATGGATAAGGATATATGGCAAGTGGAGACTGCATGCACCATATCCTAGAGAGAGAACATGATACACTAGTTATGAATTAAACATAGATGAAGCATGATGAGACTGACACAACAACAAAATAAATGGAGAGGATTCCCGTCAACCAGCTGAGGAGTACCTAGAACCAAATGAGGAACAAGGCCCCAATCTTCGACCATTGATGATGGCCAAATGATACATGGTAGCAGAACAATCAAGGTATGATGAGGCTGTAAAAGAATATGCAAAGAAGCATCATTTATTGCCACCACCAACAACAATACCAAGTTGTAATGTCCCCTTCTTGCACCTGATCAATTTGGGAGTTCCATTAGCCTATTCCAAGGTTTCCGTAGGCTAAGTGGAGTTGGCTAGGGGACTCAGAGCCTGTGTTGGACTTCGTGGTGGTTTTCAGTGTTTCCTAGCAGGGGTTACTATTTCTAGCAATGGCCATTTTTAGCACTTACTATTTAGTTCCAATGTATCTCAGAATGTGCCAGTTTGGTGTTTAGGCACACTTACTATTTTTAGTAGTTTCTATTTTTAGTAAGTGTTATTTTTAGCAGCTAAAACTAGCCTCTATTTCTCCAACAGTGCAATATTTCCTGTTTGGGCATTGGTGAGTTCTAAGGGTAATCAAATTAATACTTATAATTTTGTCACTTAAGTTCTATTATAGAATTACTTTATAAGTTAGGGTCATGTATTCATAAAAAGGACCCCTTGTCTTACGCCTAGGAAAAAGGTGAATTAAGTTGTTTTTAAAACAAAATTTGAAGCCTCCAAATGTGGACGCCAAACTTGGGGGAGGCATAAGGGAATTTAAAAATAAATTAAACGGATCATGAAGCGGGGCGTAGCATTCTTCGAGGGAAAAGTGAATTCAAATTTTTGTTGCCCTAATTTCCTCCCCTCTTCTATATATACACCTCTTGGGCTCTCATTTTCATATCTCTACTTTGGCAACATAACATGATGTTGTTGGATTGTCTTTAGGTTTCCATTTCTCTGGGATTGAAGATGAAAACCCTCATCTTTAGTCCCTAGTTTCAGTGGTGAGAGATCTACCCTAGCCGGTAGGAGTGATTCTACTTTAGAGATCACCTTTACATTCACAGATTTTTTTATTTTCATCATTTTGGAGGTTTCAAAATGAAGATTTTCTCCGTGTTCTGATGTGGGATCGAAGATTTTGGTGCGTTAAATGATTAGCTTCACTTTAGAGTGTGTTGGAGGTGTTGGAACTCATTTTTCAAAGGTCTAATATACATTTTCAAAGTTTTGGAAATTCACTTTTCACAGTGGCTAGAAGCACCTGAAGAGCACACAAAAAATACTGAGGAAGGGGGGAGGGGTGAATCAGTATTTTAAAACATTAACACTTAAAACCATTAAAACCAGCAATCAAAACAGTAAGATCAAACATTTGACAAGAAGAACACCGCTATCACGTGGAAAACCCTTTCAAGTAAAAAACCACAGCAAAACTATAGTTTTCATTAAACTTCAAATGGGCACCAACCCAGGAGACTACAATTTCCAGATTACAAAAGTGAGCACCAACTTCAAACAACTGAAGCACCAACTCCAACGTGAGCACCAACTCACTGAGAAATTTCACAACTCTACAATTTTGATATATTGACTCAAAATGGATCCTTCCACGCGCATATTCTCTTCAAACTGAGAACTATCATAATATGAACACTACTGAAATTTGAATACTACTAAAATTTGAGTGCTACCTCAACAATCTTGCAACTTGAAATAGCACAACTCATACCTCAAATCACAAAAAAAAAAAATTCTATAATGGATTCAACTTGAATTCAAAATACGATCACATGACTTCCATGCACAGAGGCTCAAATTAACTCTTACAGCTCACACGGCTAACATCTTATGCAATCCGCCTTTAAACTCTTTCATCCACCCACAAAACTCAACTTCAACACTTTTCCATATGAAGTCAACTCAAAAATAATGCAAGAGCATCACCAAAATAAGAACGGCTTAAGAGTTTTGTTTTCAAAATAAGGTGACTTTTTCACTTCTCCTATGCGAATCACCCAAACATTGTATGCAGATGAACACACTTAAAAATTGTGACATATCTCCCATGTGTGTATCTGAAGATAGATAGCATGAATCCAAAAAAGATGCAACGAAGAATACGATAGAGGCTATATTTTAGACCATTGACACTATTCGCAATATCTGGAGAATAAAGTCCACACTGATAAAAATGGCACGAAGGCATTCATTCAACACTACCATGAATTCCATGCAAAGCAACTTAGAATTAATGCAATCATTACTATGAAGAATACGACAAAGAAAGAATTTATTAAATTCTTTCATGAAAAATGAAGTCAACGAACCTCTTTTCCCGTGCCTCTAAAGAATAATATTTGCACAATTCGAATGCCAAAAAGAGCCTTCTTCTAGCACAGCCAATAAAAATATCGATACAAGGAATAAAGACTCTGCCACAACGAATAATCTCTCCATGATCTTAAGCCACCCTCAACGAATTCGACGAAGATATTTTTGCTATTAAAAATCTAGTCATCGCCTTGAATAGAGCCATCACCTTGAATAGAGACATTGCCTTGAATAGACTTAAATTATCCCTGCACAGCAATTACACACCCACGTCCTGCTGAAGATGCACATCCTTGTCAATACACATCCACGCAGGCATTGATTCAGGAGGTAGATTAATATTAGCCGCTACCTTTAGGTTATATCATGTTTCATAAAATATAAAGGAAACTACTAAATCATAGGAAACATGATAAAATATTTTTGAAGAGTAGAAACATGATCAGATTACCGACCCAAGAAAAATGATAAACCTTTGACATCAATGACAAAATATTCAACAGTACCAAATTGTTCATAACTCCATTGGTGATCGGAAACGTGTTTTGGGTATTGTTTCAAAAGATTTATCATAGTTGAGCACCACATTTGGAGTGTTCATTGGCAATTTTTGGTGAAATATTGAATTTTAGAGGCAAATCGCCCCTCCTAGGGAGCCATGCCATTTGGGAGTTGATGCACAGGCAGGTCTGCTGTTCTAAAGGCCTAAAATCTGCCTATCTCGAGGGTTCGTGCAGCTGTTAATTGGTGGGAGATTGGGGTGTCTCGTTAACTCCTATTGTAGCTTTCGTGTTGTGCAAGTTTGAATGCATCTGCTGCCCATGTATGACTTTTATCAGGTCTAAGAATCATTGTTATCTGCTGCCCATGTATGACTTTTATGTATGTCTTATTTCATTTGTTATCATTTGCCAATATGATATGTAATGGTTCAATGTGAAGATAATGCAATTTTATGGTTCATTTCCCTTCCTTGCAATGTTTCCTATGAATATTATATTGTTGAAAACACTTGAAACAAGAAACAATCTGCATCTACATTACACTTAGCAAACAAACAAAAAAAATTAGGGTTGGTTGTTACACAAGCACAACCAGACTGTGGCAAACTGTACATAATCCTATAGCTAACCCATTTGTACAAGGTGATGAAGTCATATGGTGCCAGCAATGAGGAGGTAGGCTTATCAATTCTCGCCGGAACATTCATGAATGCATAGTTTTCAAACTCAAACTCAAAGAGTACTTGGCAAGCCCAAAATTTCAACTTGGCAAAAACTCGCCAACCTAAAAAATACTTAAATTTCTTTAAAAAATACCTTTTTTTTGCATAATTCAGTTACCAAATATATCAAACGAGTTTTAAGAGCATGAAGAAGTGTTTTCTATTAACTTTGATTCTTTACTACATATGGATTACAAAATCGCATCATCATGTACAGTCATATAATTGAATTGGATATAATAGCTAGTTGCTAAGTGATAAATATTATGAATTGATGATGATTGCCTTTGAAAATCATCATCATAAATTTCATATCTAAGCAAGTAGAAAATTAAAATTTCCTCTTCCCCAAACTCGTGAAAAATTGGGGGGTAGAGGGTATGTTCCTCATCTCATTTGTGGGTCATTTCATGGCCTAGAAGATTGTTCATGTCGCTCCACCCTACTACTAGATAATAATGACTTCTCCTCCACCATATCAATGTCATCCAATCCAATCTCACCCGCATCAACTGTAGCCACATCCTCCATAACATACCTCTCCAAATCAGTAATCACATCCTCTATAAACAAGGAGGGCTCGTTATTTTGCATGATCCAATCACTATAGGGATCAATCTCATCTAAATCAATAAGCTCCTTTGGTTCATCCTCCAACTTTCTTGTGACAACCAAGATCATTGAGGCATTGTTGTGTCAACTTCGTACGCTTCTTTGTGTGAATGGCATCAAAAAAACTCCATTTGCACTCACAGCCAGAACCACTACAAGATTGAGAAAAAATTTGGAGGCCTAGCCTTTGCAAATTTGGGGTATTTCCACCCCAATCTTCCCACCAAGAACCTACAAATAAGAAATTCAAGTTTTCATAAATAAACAACAATCTATTAGTATTAATAATTGTAATTTATAACTTGCAAGATATAAGGCTTCACTTTTTCTTACTTGGTGTTTGGGTGTCTCTTCCGCATATAGCTAATTGTGAAAAAAACAACCTCCCCCTAGCTGCCTTACAATTCTACAACTTTAAAATGATGAGGTCTCCCACTGCAACTATAGGCATCATCCTCTCAATACATGTGGATAGGGCCTCTATAGCCTCCCCATTAGCATCCACGAAACTATCAGAGAAGAAAAACTTGGGATTGAGATAGTACCCCATTGCATGAATGGGTTGGTGGAGTTGATTGTTCCACCTCCAATCAATGATCTCCCAAGTAGGGCCAAATCTATTTTCATCCCCCTCGATATAGTTTTGGATGGCCTCTTTGACCCTATCCATGGCCTCATAAATATATCCCATTGAATTTTTCTCGCCATCCACCAAGCGCAAAACCCTCACCAATGGCTCAGTTATCTACAAAGTACAAAGTAGAAGCAAATTTAAATTACAACTTACAATGAAACAAAAGTTTAAAAATAAAGAATTCAATTTGAAAATTAAAATAGGTTTGAAGTTACCTTGACAATCTCTATAGCTCTAGTTGCAAAATCACCATCAAAGACTATTTTTGTGATCCTTTCTTCATCAACCTTGTTTGAATAATATAAATCTACCCATGCTTGACTCACAAACATTTGCTTCAAGGGATTCAATAAACTGGAAATACTTTACAATGTTAGAAAATTAGGTGCAAACCTTGTAGCACCTGATCGCACAAGCTCTTTCCCCTTGGTGTGATATCTCAACAAGCGAAGAACCCATGGGTGATTATAAATATATTTTGTTATATCTCTTGCTTCTACAATTGGACTCACCCAATCAATTTTGCCTATGTCCTCCAAAAGTAGGTCAAGACAATGAGCCGCACAAGGAGTCCAAAAAAGTGTTTGATGTCTCTCTTGAAGCAATCTTCTAGCCAGCACATATGTCACTACATTGTCAGTAACAACTTGGACAACATTTCTATGCCCACCTCTAAAACAACCTCCTCCAACATCAAGCTCAAATATTATGAATTCTTTATTATGTTGGAGGCATCAACTGACTTTAGAAAAACCAACTCACCATTTGAAGCCACTAAAAAATTGAGTGTGGTTCCTTCCATCTATCCACCCATCTGAAAGAATTTTGCATCCAAACTTTCCCCATTGCTTCTTTTGATCTTCCACAATTTGTTTTGCATCTACAATAGTATCTTGGAGCAACTTTCCACTTAAATCTTTTGGAGAGGGGACCTTGTATCCTCCTCCTACAATTGTCAATGTTGTCACCAAACACTGACTCCTTGCCACAATGAAGGGAAGGTTGTTATAATACCAAAAATTTGTACAAGCCTTATTTTCTTCTTTGCGCATCTCCCTATTCCACCCAATAGCTTCCAATGAAGGCTGTGATCTTGGTACATTTCTAGGCACAAAAAAACCTTGCAACTAAACTTTTCTCAAAGTGGATGAGGAAGATGGACCACATATACATGGACCATGGCAAGAGCCTACAATGCATTGGATATCTACATCAGATTCTTTTGACAAATTAGGAGCAATGGCTTTTTTTTTGGCTGCTTGTGGCTTTTCCCTCTCCAATTTCTTTTCATCTAGTCCTACAAGAAGGGCTATCATCTCTCACTTCACCTCTTCAAGGGCTACTTCACATGGCTTGGCATCGTGGCAAGGAATGCCTACTAGATGGTATGTTAGGCGATTGATCCCTCCCTTAAGCCTCTCCGTGCACCAAGTACAAATAACAAACCCTTGTACTTGTCCCATTATGCCATATTTCCAAGTGGGATCATGGCTACCAAGGAGTCTCCTTCCAATGAGCTGACTTGCAATTACTAAGTCTAAACCAGATGTAGAGCTGGATGCCATCGTGATTATATATAACCTATAATATTGATAGCAACAAAAAATAGCAATAAAAAAAATAACAATTTGAAGTCGAACATGTCTTTTTTCAAAAATCATGTAAAATTAAAAATGCTTTAAAAAAAAATTAATTGAAATATGTTAATGGTAATTGAGTTGAAAAAATTGATTATGATAATATCATCTCTTAAAAGTAAACCTTAAAATGTTAACTGGAACCCTATATTAAAAAAAAAGAAAAAAATCAGCATAAATCGTTTTGAATTAATCAATCCACAAACTTCAACAAATAGAATCAATTTAATTCAATCATTTTGATTTAACATACTAAAAAAATTACCAAATGTAAATCTTTCATAAATTTAAATGGTTAGAAAAAAAAAAGGAAAAAAAATTAGAACTAGCCTGTTGGAATCTACAATTGTAGAATTTTTTTTTCATAACACTTAAAATAATTCACAGTTTGCTACCAAAATCATGTTTCCCATTGTTTTAAAAAATGAAAAAACAAGTCAAAAACATGTCAAAAATGTGTCTAAGCCTATGTTTTAACCCGCACAGCACAAATTTTAAACTTTTTGGCACATTTAATTCACATTTTAACCGTGTCACATTTTTACCTCGAGATTTTTAACCCTAGGTCATGTTGGCACATTTAATTTTGCGTTTTAACCCTTTGTCACATTTTTGACTAGAGATTTTTAACCCTGGGTCACGTTTTTCACCCTAAATTAGTGTGTTTAAAATGCGTCATGATTTGTTTCCGTTGAATCACCTAAAACCCTACGAGTTTTTTACAAAAGTCAACGAGTTTACGGGTGAAAATCGGCCTCCAAAAATTGCAAGTTAAACCCGTGTTTACTCGTGTTGTTGAAAAACCCATGAGCACTTGACAACTCGGCAAGTACTTGCAGGGTTTTCTATCTATGAATGAATGTATGGAAAAAATCCTTATGGTTGACGAAATATTTGAATTAGAATATATCAAAATATGTTGTGTAAAAACAAATGGTATAAACAACCATACGACACCTGCATGTTAGGGCATGAAGTGGAGATAAAATGAAAAAAAATAGGTTCAAAAGGTGAAAAAAGAAAATTAGAATAAAAAGAGACAATGGAAAGGAAAAGGAAAAAATATCATATTGAAAATTTTAATTCAAAAAATGAAAAATAATAATAATAATAAAATGTAAAGTCCCTTGACAAATTTGCCTTAGAAATTTCAATTTAAATGGTTTGGCATTTTGTCAAACACTTGGCTTGCCATCTCTTTTGAGCATATAGATGATGTTTCTTTTGACTTTTTCTTATTGTAGACAAGAACATGCATGAATAATCTCTATATTGAATAACCAGCTACTATAGAATGTAATTGACTGAAGTTACAATGAGATTTTACTTCCATCAAACACCTAAAGACTTACAGCAAGATAACTATTGTTCAAATACCTAGATTATTATGAAATGCAATGCTTCTTAATGACTAGAATACTTAAGTTCTGATTTTTCAATACTCTATGATGACTGTGATGAAGATGCAACTATAATTTCTTTTATAATGAGCCAGTACAGCCAACAGTCATTTTGACAAACAGTTGTCATGCAATCCTTACACTTCACTATTTGACTGATAATAAGATGCAGATTGGATTTATTAATCTCAGCTTTATTACAATCAATTCTGCGATGAAGACCTGAACATGCTAAGGCCCTTTCAAGACAACATAAGGGCGATACAAAGACCTGAAATTGATATCAGCAATATAAGAAAAGATTACAGACTTTTTCTGTGTATTAGATCACACCTGAAAACGCATCCAAGAAGCCTTTATGACTGAAAGAATGCAAGCGATCTGCTCAAATGAAGGTTCACGATATGCTTCATGTACACAAACAGAAATTCGCCCAGACACTGCCCTCTATCAATGCTTAAAACTGAATAGAACTTGATTCAAACCACGAGTAGAAGTTCCATGAATCTGTCCTTCAATGTCGCCCAGAATTGTATGCAACTCCAACAATAAGTTGCCTTGAATGGAGATGATAATCTCCTCCTAATATGCCATGATTTCTTGCAAGGAAACAATCTTCTAACCTACTGCAAGTGTGCCTGGGGGTTTCTAAGAAACCCACGATTTTATTCCAAGACTACAATCAACTTCCAGGAATGAATTGTTGTATCTTCTTGCACAATATAATCCTCCAACAAAAAACAGAATTAAGCTCTTCAAATGGAATAATAATTGTAACAATAAATCAGCTATTGCAACTATGCAAAACTCTCAATAGAATGCAATAATAAATCAGCTATTGCATTAAATTAAACTCCTTATTCAGAAGTGTAATAATACATCAGCTATTGCACCAATTCAACCTTGCGATGAAGCACCTATAGAAACCCTGGATGGATTCCTCCACAATCTCCAACTAGGGTTGATCTTTCACAACTAAACCTGGTATCCTAGAGTCTTCAAACCCTCGGACAAGCAAGAATTCAAGCTTCTTACCAAACTGGTATGAGAAGTATAATCCAAGACATGCCCAAAAGGCTAGCTCATAGCTCCTTATAAAGAATTCTTTTGATCTTCTAGAAAGATCCTCCAAGAAGCTTCTAGAATATTTCCAAAGTGACTTTATAATATTTTATTTTTCACTTAAGTCACTTTAAAAAATATTATTTAAGTGAATTTATAATTTATTCTTTTATTTTAGTCACTTTTATTAAATTAATTAAAAATAAAGTACCTTTATGATTTAATTTATTTAGATAACTTTATAAATAAATAATTTAATATTCCCACTTTATTTTAATTAAAATAATCAGTTAAGTCAACCTTTTGAAATATTATTGATTTTTGGACAACTTAATTAATTAAATTAATTAAATCACTCCATAAATTTGGGGACATCACAGTCCTCCCTTCCCAAAGATTGTTTGTCCTCAAGCAATCCGCAACTGCCAACCAGTCCCACTGCCACCGCACCTGAAGCCAGAGTGGAAATTTGAAAACCAGTTGCACCTGTCCACCAACCACCTGGATCCCAAATAGTCCTGTAGCATATGCTAATCCATAACCTCTGTATGCAACTGGAACCCAAGACGTTGTCAAACTCTATCAACCAATGAAACCACCCATCCAACAATGAAATTCCTAGATCCCAACTCTATAAATCATCCCCATCATGCCAACTCTAAGTACTGTGCTGATACACCTCAAATATCATACATGGGTCCCATGGACAAACTGAAAGTCCTTCAATCTCAACACCAACTGATTTCCGCTACGCCACTCTGATAACCTCTAAAGTCCAATCGTACAAAATCTCAAATCCCTACTTGTGGAAGCAACCTACTAGAGAGAGCAAAGTAAGAGACTTGCAAAACTTGGACTCATCACCTGAAGTCGGAAATGTATCATACCAAAGTGAACCCGAACACCTCTTATTCAACCCACCTCTTTGTGTCATCAAGGACATAGTCAAATCCTATGTATGTGGGTTGAAAGTAAACTGATGGGCACACCTCATAATGCAATCAACGTGAAACTCCCCTGTCTGTGCCAAAGGAATACCAAAGTAGTCATCTGTACTCCACCCTACACTGCCATCAATAGAAGATGACTCACAACTCAAAACAAGATGAGTTGGTCTTGCAGCAACATCATCACTACCTGTTATAGCCTTATCCACAAGATCTCTATCTATTGCATACAAAGATTTTTCTAACTTGCTTTCAAGAGTGAGTAGTGTACCATCATGAATACCATCAATCTCCTGAAAAGAGGCTAGAACAACTCTAAGGTCTAGCGTGAAAGTCTCAGAAGAAACCATCCTCTCCTAATAAGGCTATCTAATGTCAATCTCTGTAGCACCGATGTAGAGCCTTGTGCCCAAATCTCCAATGTCACCTGGTACTATACTCGAGCCTAATGAGTCTGCATTGTCAACCATCCATTCCACACGAAGTGGCCTCCTGTCGTGTCATGTCTCGGACTCTGATGTTGTTTGCTCTTGGTTTTGTTTGGATTTGTTATATGAACTTAAGTGTGTGGTAGAATAATAATAAATACTATGGTGCTTTGGTGTGAAGAAATATGAAAGTGTTTACTTTAAAAGTTGTTTACTAATGAATGCGTTTTACTTTGACGATGAAGCAAAATAGAATAGAATAGAAATACCTAAATTAAAGTATTAAATTGTTTTGATTTATATCATTATGGGATACTAATTTAGTTTATTGTTGTGTGCCTGAGTGCACTTGAGATGCAGATGGTCGAAGACCAAGGGTGTGATTAAGGAGAGGAGGTTAGCTTCTTGACAGGGCAAAACAGGATGTCCTCTCGATCACACACACGAGCACTTAGATTCTGTAATGTCCCCCTCTCATCAGTGATATGTTCTGTCACTCATCAACCTATTTCGGAAGCCCGTAGGCTCGTTTGAGGGAAAATTAGGGTTTCCATGTTCTGAAGTTCTATGGCTTTTTAGGGAATTTACTAATTTTGGCAGTATGAAGATTGTCATCTTTTAGGAACTCATTTCCAGTTGGAGCAATTATCTGAATTCAAGTTTTGGCTTTTAGAAGTTTATTTGGTGAATTTCATAAATAAAGGCATTAATGTTTTAAATTGCAGTTGACCCCTTGGCCTAGGAGAATAACTTCAGAAGTTGTGTTAAAAGGTGGTCATGAAGGGGGACGCCTTCATATGCTTTAAATATTAATTATAAAGTTTTAATGCCTTGGAAAAAAAAAAGGACGCCACAATTTGAGGAGTTGTTTTAAATGAAGTGAAAATTATATTCTTGCAAAAAGGGACGCCATTTTAAGGTTTATTTTTATTTTGGAAATTTGAAGAGTCTCATGTGACTCTTGGCATACTTTCTTGAGGAATTGAAGAGTCTTCTACTCTTCTATAAGATGAATGCTTTGCTTCAGCCTTGGTATCCATGAAAATTATGCTAAAGTTATGCTGTCGGAATGACAATTGATATTTTGCTTTGAGGATGTCTACCTCCTAGCCTTTCGTCCAATTTCGTGTTTGAAAGATAACACCTAGTTGGCTACATTGCTGCTTCTCAATATCAGACTAGCAGATTAAGCTCCTTTGTCGAAGAATTCTGGAGTTTTAATCAATTTTGAAGTTGCCGGTTCATCTACAGCTGAAGGTGGTTTTTGCTTACAACTCTTGGAATAAATTTATTTTTCTTGTGGGTATTTTACCTATCTATTTCTACACCCAAGACTCCCCCTTCCACCAATTTGCAGATTTTAGTTTGGTGTTTCTGATTTTTACTTGCCAAATCGCCCCTCAAGGAGGCCGTACCATTCATGGTGCATTGGGTATCGTGCAAAGAAATAAATACTGATTTTTTGTTGCTGTTTCTTCATCTAAGTTTAGGCGCCTATCTTCCAACAGCACATTGGCTTTCGTTTCACGCAAATCAGAGGTATTTTCATTGAGTTGTGAATATTTCTTTGAATTTCACAGTTGTTGATCACAATTTCCAGAATCTCAATTTTATATTAGACTCTATTACTTTCAGTTTTGGCCTCTAATTTGTCACTAGGAAAGCGAAAGAACATTGATAGATTACATTCTTCTCTTCTTGGCTTTATTTCCTATCATTGTAATTCTCGTATTTGCAGACTCTTGAATTGTAAGGTTGAGATTTAGTAGTACTAATCCAACCAGTGTTATTGCGGCAATTACTTGTTCCTTTTCATATTTAATTACCCCTAGATGGTTTACCGCCAGTGTGGAGAAAATGAACATTAGCTATCTCTTTGTACCCACTCTCAAGTGGTGAATCCCAACTCTCCAGTGAATACTCGCCGCAGCGGATGAATTAGATTGTTGTAGCTTTATAGCTGGTTATCCGCCTATTAGTTTCAATTTTCAATTAA
>VDFB02366919.1:0-20947 GCA_007258455.2 Sequoia sempervirens | reverse complement strand
GAGTTGGCTCTTTGAACAAACCTTGATCCATATGATGGCTCAGATGTTGAGTAGGATAGTGTTTCCAATGTTTGAGAGGTTGATGAAGTTGAAGGTATGGATGCTGATGGTGAGGTATTTTTTGTTGGATATGGATTTGAAGCTTGCTCATATTCTTGGATTTTGGAGGATGAAGATATTTTAGACAATTCTTTTGGAGAGTTCTTTGAAATCTAAGAAAAGGTAGTAGTTTAATTCTTTTGTGGAAAAGTCTATGTTGGGTGTTGAGGGAGTTGTTAGTTTGGAACAAGTTGGGTCTAACCTATGTGAATCTCTTAAGAGGGTCTTTTTGTTG
The DNA here is from genome assembly GCA_007258455.2 of Sequoia sempervirens. Taxonomy (NCBI): domain Eukaryota; kingdom Viridiplantae; phylum Streptophyta; class Pinopsida; order Cupressales; family Cupressaceae; genus Sequoia; species Sequoia sempervirens. Next base: position 20,613 of record VDFB02366919.1, on the reverse strand, counting down.
TCACCTCCTTTATCTCCTCCCCTACTTTAGTTTGATTCATAGCTCTCTACCTCTATGACATTTATGCTTGTTGGGGTTTATGTGTCCTATTTCTTTTTGGGGAGGGGTTCTGCTGCTCTTGTCCAAATTGAGTTATAGAACAACTCTTCCTTAGGTGTTCCCCACCCCTTGGTTCCTTTTCCTCATTGTTTAGATTTTGATCTTCAAGGAGTTGCTTCTTTAAGAGTTGTTTCTCAAGGGGCTTGTCAAAAATTTCTCAACAATGTTGAGACTCATATTGCATCTTTTTCGCTCACCATTCCTAATGGGTGGATTGATAGAACTATGGTTGGTCAAAAAGCTAACCTTATTGGGATATTTTAATTCTTTAGACAAAATATTGATGTTATTTGTAGGTGGGATTTCAAGCATTGGGTTTCTCTTGGTATTCACATATTGGATTTTATGAATGGTATTTTGGTTTTTTCCTTTAGTTCCTTAGAGGACTGCACTCACATTTGTCATGAAGGCCCTTAGTTTTTTGGTAAGCTATTTCTTGACCTTCAATGTTGGTCTATTGGATTTGACATTACTATGCTTAACTTATAGCTTATTTAGATTCTTCTCCCTAAGCTTCCTTTGAAATTTTGGGATGATGATATTATTCAAGATACTGCTAATGTTGTTGGTCATTTTTTTACCTTAGAAAAGGTTAATAAAAAATAGATCTAGCTTTCTCTTCACTATATTTTTTTGATTTGGTTGTGTCTAGTTCTGTATTGTGCAAACATGTGAAACTTTTCTCCAAGCTTGGTTCTTAGGAGAAAAAATCCTTTATGAATCTTCTCAGCTATTTCATCCTATTGTTCAAGGCCAACATCATCATGAGAAATATTTGAATACTACAGTGAGAACCCAAAATGGTGAAATTCTTTTCCAATGAGCTGCAACCTTGGCCTCCCATGGTGTTGTTGGTAATGGTCCTATGTTAGGGATAAAAATGAATATGGAAGATGGTTTTGATGCTTCTTCTTCTATGTTGCCTCCCATTGTTATTGGTAATGGTTTTTTGCTAGGAGCTTTAGGCTAGATGGTGCTTCTTGTAGGCATAAGAGAATTTTTTTTCATATGATTAGTGGATCACCTATTTTTGGCCCTACTCCTACTCTACACTGTCTATGTTGAAGTTTGGATTCAAACATCCTTGATTGGCTCTTTAGGTTTTAGGTCTTTCCAAAAATTTCTCTTGGTTCTTGGCTCTAGTTAAAAGCATTTTTTTTCCTATTTTTCTTATTGTTCTCGTTGTCCTATCCTTTCCTTACCTCTAGTGAAATTTTATTTCTTTTTTCCTTAATTTCTACTCTATAATAGGTATGGGCCCTTCCCATTTTAATCTAATAAAAACATAACTCATAAAGAGGCTAAAATTTCAATGAACAAAGGAGGGGTAAAATATAATAGATTCTTTTAATGTAGGAAAGGATACCAAAATATTTTAAATATCCCAACTATACTTGTATATCATAGTTATCCATGTAGGTTCCATGATATAGTAAAATACCCCTCGTCTACCAAAAATCATTGTATATCAAGGCCATAAAAGGCATTCATATATAATGTATCTATAGGATAGTTTGTATGCCACAAAAGAATTTAGTTGAAAACTTGGGGGTACTTCCAAGTTTGTTAGAAGTTTTATTTTATGAATAAATCATGAAAAATGATCTCCAAAAGGTGTGGGTGTATGCTAAAAATTATAAATCTAAGTAAATTGAAGTTATTTTTAGTTTGTGAACCCTCCTCCTTGGTTGGAAAAATACAAGAACTATAGGAGCCAAAAAAATATAGGTATAAGCTTATATTGTCTTTGTTATAGTTTCAAGTACATTCCAATTTATAAAGACTTGTATAGGTTGATGGAACCCCTAAAATTTCTTCATGTTCCACCTCAAAAGTATGCAATTTTTTGGTTAAATCCATCTCTTTGGGCTTAGGGTTTTGTTCACTATCACTGTTTTAGAGTTTATATTGCTAGAACCCTTCCTACATAACCATTAGGCCTACATCCTTGCTAATGTTCTTATTCATCATTGACCCTTTATCCCTGGTACCTAGTCATTTAAGTTACATCATATTCCATTGGAACCCATGAAGTAATTGGCCCCTCATGTCTAGGTCTGAAACATATTTTATTTGTAAGGTTGATCGGTCGACCTTGTTTGGAATTTACATCCTTTGATTAAAATAGTTTTAAGTCTATTGATTCCTTTTCTTATGTTGTCCTAGGTAGTCCCCTTTTTAAAACTAACATTTTGAATGTGCAGATTTCTAGCGATTATCATAATCATTCAATTACTGCAATTGGATCCTAGTCATTCCCTATGCCCCTGGTCTATTCTATTTTTCATTTAATTATTCTAGTAGGTAGGTGAGTGAGCACCACATGCCTTGTGCATGGGTAGACTCAAAACCTTTGAGGGGTTAGTTGGCAGTGTTTCAACAAGATTTGTGGTGGTTGTTTTGTGATGTGGATTCATCTAGGCCACTCCTTGCCACCCCATCCATTTTTATTTTGTCTTAAAATAATGCAATGAGCTAGTGGGCTTTAGCCATCCGTCACTTTATGGAGGGACCCACTGGGTTTTGAATGCTATGAATGTTCTATCAAGCAAAGATCGATAGTAGATGATGTGTGATGTGGATCAATCCTAACCACTCCTTGCCATCCTGTTTGGGACCTACTTGTGCATTTTGTTTCTCAGTGGGGAAATCAGTGATTTCCATGTGGAGTGATCTAATGGGCTAGAGGGACATTAGTAAAGGTGAAATATTAATAAAATTTGTTGAGAGATTAGGAGGGATAAATGGTGCAAGATAAGAATTGATTTCTTTTGCATGTGTTTGAGATATTATGTGTATTTTTTTATCTTGGTTGTCATTTTTTTCAAAGGTTTGTACACATGGACAGATGGTTTTCGTTAGTGTAAGTACATGTTAGTGGATTGAAATCAAGTCCTTATCACTCCCCATCGTCATGTGGATCAAAGGTACAAGTGGGTTAATTTTCACGAGCGAGTGGGAGATATTGACATGACAAGATTTATTTAATGGTTAGTGGATGCATACCCACATGGTCTTTTTTTATTAGACAAATGCAATAGGCACATGTAGCTGGCTTCTTCATAATTAATTATATTTATTTTAATTATATGTTGATCCATCTTGACGTATGATCAATGATTGAGATTCAAAATCAAGCAGCTAATTGTAAATTCACTTGTGCAAGCCTTCCTTGAGTATTAATTCTCGACACACTCAAATTGCTCAATATAATGAGTTGGCAGCCATATTTTTTCACAATTGTAATTTGAAGTTGAGGAACTAAGTTCAGGTTAGTGTAGAACTTTGTAGAGGTAGTTGTAGAGGAATTGAGGATAGCTTCTCCTAGGTAAGTTGGTATCTATGTTTTTTATGCATCGACTGAGTATCATTTGGCTAGTCTTAGGAAATTATTATGGGCTTTGTAGGTTTTAGTTACTTGGGGTTTGTAGGGGTTTATTATTTAAGGAATTCATGTTGGTTGATAGGTTTTATACATAGTTGTGAAGTTCCTTTGTCTTTAAAATTTGTAAGGTCTCTTTGTACTTGGGAATTCATAAGCTATTGTCATGTTCTGCTATAAGAATGGGTAAGCTAGGTGAGTCTATCTAACTAGTCAAAAGGTCTAGGAGACTTAGTATGCTTGAATCCTAAGATGATGCACCTAAAACTGAGCTTGAAACATTAGGAGTTCCCATAATAAAACTAAGAAGGTTGGTGTCAAGAGCATTTACCACCTAAGGAATATAGTTGTTGGTCATGAACAGGGTAAGTCTACTGGGAAGAGGAAGAATAAGTACCACAAGGCTTATGATTCTTATATGGGAAGGCACAACTCTCCTGTAGAGGACTCGGCTAGTCCTTTGAGCTATGAAGTGGATACTAACCTAGAGTGTGACTACTACCTTCTCACTTTGGTGGCATGAGAGGATTCTGATGATGGAGGGGTAGTGGCTTCTCTAGTTTAAGCAAGAAAATGGAGCGGGCATGTTTACTTATGTTCCAAAAAATTAGAGTAGCACCTTGGTTCTGTTTTTGTTTTTGATGACACTATTACCACAATGGCAGGCTTGTCTTCTTTAGCAAACACATAAGTTTTTGTTTTTGGTGTTTAATTGGAGAATATTATTTGATTGATGTGGATGAGAGATTTTTTTGTTGTTACATGATGAATGACACCTTTTGGAAGGCTGGTTGATCTTCTTTAATGGATGATATGGAGTTTTGTCTTTTGCTTCCCCCCATTTTGCGATGAACAAATGTAATTGTCTGTTGAATCTTTGAAACTGAAATAAAATTAAGTGTCAAATGTAAATGTGGTTGAAATGGTAATTTATCTTGAAGCTTGTTGCTCGCATATTCTATAAATGGGAATTCAGGGCTAGTTACAAAGAGGTTGGTTGTTGTAAAATTGTTCACACTCAGGATTGTAAAGAATATACTAAACATTTAGTGTTAAGTCTTAGGTTCAATTTTGATAATATGCATATGTAGTCTTGATAGTAATACTAACAATATAGAGTAGAATAGTGCAAGTTCTGCACCATTTCCTTTCCTGTGTACTAGTTTTATAAACTATAAGTAATATAATCAAGGGTTATCTTATTTGTCTATATTAACTTTCAATTGGTGTATGGTTTTATTCTTGCTTATTAATTCAAAGAGTTAATGTAAATTCTTGAATGGAGCTATAGGTTTATGTCAAATCATGTACTAGGATGTTAGTAAGAAGTGATGGTTAAGATATAATGTTGAAATACTGTAATGCAGTATCCTCAAGGCTTTAAATAATGTCATGTGTGAAATTGCTATCGAATCATGTAAATTTTAGAATTTACTCCATTCCAAGGATGAGGCACTCATCTAAGTGAGGTGATCATGTTGCATTTTACTGATTAATTCAGCAACAAACTATTTATTAAATCATTTTTTTTGAAACAGGTTATAGTTGTGTTAGGTTTTACCATTCTCGGGTTCTGAATATGAATTTTTGTTAAGAAGTAGCCAACTCCTTTGATACGTTCTGCTCATTGATCCATTATATGAGAATTATATGTGTTGAAATGTTTATGATAAAAATGGAACAAGAATATCATGTAAACATTATTAGGATCATTGTGCTATATTTCACAGAGCCTAAAGTGTAGAAGTAGAGGCTCGATAATCCTTTACTTGTTTGTTGGCCAGTCCTTCCCTTTAATTATCATTGGATTATGGAAAATTCATAGGTAAATGGTGAAATTAAGTTTGGTTCTAAAAAAATAACAAATAGATTGGCGACTATTGGGGAAAATACTCATGAAGTATGTGTTTCCATATCATAAGTATTAGAGTTGAATACTTTGATAGTACAATTCCATGTTTATTCTAGCTTTGATATCAGTGAGTTAACTCCCAAAAATGTTGCAAGAATATATTGTGTTACCCTTGAAACTTGCAAATTTTATCAAGATATACCACAATTCCATGAATATTTTCATAATTTCTCGCTAGATGTGGGTGGTGACTCCAAGATCTCTAAACTAGTATGTATTGTTTGAGAGAATCTAGTAAAATAGAGTGAAATACATGAGATGAAATCCAAGGGACGAATCACATCAAGGAACGTGGAATGTAGTGACTGGTAAGACAATTGCAAAAAAGTCAATGAAGTTCAACCTTCATCTACACGTTGATGTCCTTTGGGTGTTTCATCATTTATTATCACCAAGGAGTTATCCCACAATACTGGTTTACAATTTTTGGCCAAACTGGACACTACAATAATTTTTTCTAACTAAATCTTCACTTTCGAGCACCTGTAGCAGCTAAACCATGAGGAAATTGAAGATGATGCAAACTAGTGATTTGTGAAATTTTTTTTGTACATTATAAATACATTTTTTTCAAAAAAATTGGAATCATATTGCACTTCTTTTTCCATCTCCTTTGAAAACTTGTTTTTTCAATAAACAACATTTTTAAGGAGTGATGCTCACCATGTAATGCATAATTTTTTTTCCATGAAGGATAAAATTCTAATTTTTTTGAATTTAGATTTGTAAATACGATATCTAGTGCTTGCAATTAGTTTCATAGTGTTTTATTAAATATTTTTTCTTGAATCAAGTTTAGAAGTCAAACCAATTACAATTCAGACATAGGAAAACTGTATAATGCATAACTTTTTTTGTATGTATCAAAATTAATCTTTTTCTTTTTTGTTGGATCAAGGACATCAATATCTAGTGCACTCATATTTTTCAATTTTTTTTTTTATAATATTCTATTTTTCCACACGTGCAAAACATAGAGCTTGATTTTCGGTGAAAAACATACATTCACAAGAAATAAAAAAATTAATATAATAATCAACTTAAATTTAACTAAATGTATACTTTTTAGGAAGCTTATAATAAGGAATACATACTTAAAAATAAATAAATTTTAAATGAATTCATTTGATCCCCAAAAAGGTAAATCAAAAGTGGTATTTTATCACCTTTTTGATAGGTATAAAAGAGACTCTGTTATAGGTATGGTTTAAAGCTAGCGGGGTTCTATCCAAGGGGGCTTGGTCTAAGGTGGTTTTATCAATCCCTCTTCAATTGAAATTCTTTAAATGGAACTTTTCAAGGCTTAAGTCATTATATTTTCTAAAAATATTTGATTTTAACAAAAATTGGGATCTCTCAGAAAGTGTAAACCACTATTGTGGCAACACCCCAAGATAATAACTTGAATTCAGATACTATGTTGGAACTTTCCCATATTCAGAATGATTGCTTTATCATCCTTTTCCCACACTTTTGTTCTACCTCAAGCTTTGTACTCTTGGGAATGGGCTTCCCCAGAGGTTGGTGCTTTCCTTTGTCATATGTGAAATATCGGGATCTCCTGTATTCATATGACTCAAGTTCCTCATTTGCATAATTTCTTGGAATGTATAGCCTGATCTGGATGTGATTCTATTTGTGATATAAATTTTCTTGACCATCCATACCGAAACTTTGCATTGCAATTTTCTTCTCCTGAAATCACAAATTCCACCTATTAAATCCATTTAAAAAACATTTATAAAACATCTCATGTAAATAAAACCATCATTAATCCATTATCATTATAAATCTATCATAAATAACACACTTTGAAGAAAATCATATTCTCACGTAATTATCTTTTAGATCGAGTTACCAAACCATCAAAACATTTGGATAACCTTAAAATTTTGAATCTTTACTTTGCATTATTACCTAGTACATGGTGCCTAGTGTTCAACTTTTACGCATAATTTTCCCAGACATTGGCTTTTACTGGAACTTCCATATTTACCAGAGCTTGGCTCCCAAACTAGAATGCTTCACTCAACACTTTTCTTTACCTTTTACATTTCTATATTTCCTATTTCCTAGTACCTGGTACCTAGAACACTTGAATTCCAAAGTACTCTTTCAAAAATATTTCTCTATGCTTTTCACTTCAGGTGATTTTTTCAACTAGCCAACACCTACCATAAGCATTAGTCTTCACTTAGGGTCCCCAAGTCTTACAATCTTGGGGCATGATGTGAGCACATACAACACCCCTATTGAAAAATACAACTTAGAGGGGGGGTGAATTAGTTGTCATAGATTAAACTTTAATTTATTCATCAGAACTAACACTTAACACTACTTAACAAATTAAACAATGAATAGTATTGTAGAAATAGAAAACCATCACATAAACACCATAACACCAGATTTATGTGGAAAAAGATGAGGGTAAAACCATGGTGATAATTAACTCACACTATAGAGAATATCAAAACCAATTACAAGAGGCTCACTGCCTAAGAAACAAGGCTCACTGACAAAACAAGGAATCATTGTCCAACAAGGTTAACAACCTAGTGGGCTCACTGCCACAAAGTTACAAAGAAGAGAAATAATACTTGTTACATAGATAAGACAATCTCAATGCAACAAAATATTCCACCATAATTTACTTAATCCATTTGTAGACATGCACGAATGATAGAGTGCACATTCAACGCACTGCTTCGAAAAACTTAACATTTAGGCTTCACATTGATTTTCCATACTCGCATCACACACACAAACTGATTTGCACTTATCTCTATTCTCTTTTCTCGCTTATCTCTATATCTTTTCTCTCTCTTCTTCACTTCTTCTTTCCTAATTCATTCTAGATTTATACCATCTTCAACTTTGAAAAATATCCAAAGTCGACCATCTAAATTCAAATTCAAATCAGGTTAGTGCCAAAACATTCTAGGGTGGAATTAGAATAAGAGGAACCCAAAAACATGCTGCATCAAGACCCAAATAGATCCAACATGCTTCACTATCTCTGAAAGTAGTATTCCACACAAGGCCGGCCAAACTAGTGTAAAACACATAGAAAAATTAAGAAAAAAATTTCTAGATACTAAATTAATCTTCAATACAATCAAAATAATTAAACTCTAGAACCACACACCATAAGACATCATCAAAGGGAAATCCAAACCAACAATATTTCTCCTGGACCTCAACCAAAAACACATAAAACCATAGTTCACAACTGGTGAAACAACTCATATTGTACAATGAATCAACAACCAAAAATTAGGATATAGTAGCTTCCAACAACCAAGATTAACATATATGAACCATACAAATATAGGATCAAGTCTGGAGAAAAACTAAGAGCAACTACTGAACATTTGCAACATATCTTCATTACAATTTTCTCAACATCCTTGACATATACAACCAATAACTTGTATCCATGACACTAATGACAACAAAAATCAATTGATAACAAATTGACTAGTTGACATCAATGACAACACCTTCAATATTTCCATTCTTGCAACAATCTCCCCCTTTTTCATTGATGTCAACACATGATATGAAAAATCATCAAAGACACCATGCAACTCTTAATACACTTCTCAAGAATTTTCTTTTTGTTGCTTTCTATTTCTTCCCCTTAGTAGATAGTCTTTTATATTCTTCCTCTTTCCTTCACATGCTTCCTCTTCTTTTTCACATGCTTCCTCTCCATTTTCATATGTTTCCTCTCCTTTTTCACATTCTTCCTCTCCCCCTTTGACATTAATGGCAAGGGAAACATATATTTTGCATTTATTTCTCCTTTGACATATAAAATAGAATAATCACAATGACAACACCTGATACTACCTACTCCCCCTAAGAGGTATCCACCAAAAAATTTTTCCAAAAGAAAGATAGATCCATAGATCCATAGAACTGATGCATCTTCATATGCATCTAGTTCAATAAAGGAGGGACAATGACCCCTAACTTCTCCTAGAGATACTCAAAAAGTATCTTTGGGAAGATAGTTCATGAATATATTAGCTACCTGATCCTTTGTGAGAACATACTCAAGCTTTACTTCATTCTCCATGGCCTTCTCTCTCAAGAAATGATATCTGATAGATATCTGGTTCATCCTTGAGTGGATCACAAGATTCTTTGAAATGTTAATTGCACTTGTATTATCATAGAAGATAGAAATAGGAGAATCATAAACCACTGTGATATCTTTCAATGTTTGTTTCATCCATAGAACTTGTGTACAACAAGATGTAGTAGTAATATATTCAACTTCAATAGTAGATAAGGAGACTGAATCTTTCTTTTTACTCAACCATGCCACTAATCTGCAACTAAGAAAAAATGCACAACCACTTTTACTCTTTATTTCATCTACGCATTTGACCCAATCTGCATCTATATAAGCACTTAGAGTAAATTCAGTATCTCTAGGATACCATAGTCCATAATCTAGAGTTCCATTCAAATATTTGAATATTGTTTTAATAGTAGCAACATGTGTTTCCTTAGGATCTTCTTGAAATCTAGCCACAAGACAAACAACATGAATAATTTCCGATCTAGTAGTTGTCAAATACAGTAGTCCACCAAACACAGATCTATACTTGCTCTTATCAGCCTTAAGTGAATCATCATCTTTACCCAATTTTCAACTTGTCACCATAGGAGTATATACCAGTTTGGAACCATCCATCCCAAACTTCTTCAACATCTCTTTTACATACAAGTTTCGATTGTGAAATAAAAATTTCTTTCTCTATTTGATTGATCTGTAGCCCAAGAAATAAATTCATCTCTCCAAACATGGACATTTCAAACTCTTTCTGCATCTCTTTTGCAAACATCTTGAACATATTTTCATTTCCTCCAAAGATAATGTCATCAACATATACAACCACAATCAAGTTTTTTTCATTTTCAATCTTAAAATACAGATTAATATCTGTTGTACCTTTGTTGAAACCTTGTTGAATTAACTACTTATCCAACCTTTTACGCCTTCCAGGAGCTTACTTCAATCTATATAAATATTTCTTCAATCTACACACCATGTTCCAGCTACTGCATAACTAAAATCCTTTTGGTTGTTCCATGTAGACCTCTTCTTCTAGTTCACCATTCAAAAATGTTGAGTTGACATCCATTTGATAGACATTGAAATCTTTGTAAGTAACAAGTGCCAAGAACATCATTATAGCTTCCATTCTTGCTACCAAAGCAAAATTTTCTTGAAAATCTATGCCTTCTACTTGAGAGTAACCTTTACACAGAATCCTTGCTTTTTTTCTAACCACTTCTCCATTCTCATTTAACTTATTTCTGAATACCCATTTCGATCCAATAATGTTTTTATCTACTAGTCTTGGGACCAATTCCCAAGTTTTATTTTTCTCAATCTACATAAGTTCTTCTTTCATGGATTCCATCCAATGTTCATCTTCACATGCTTCACTTATAGTCTTCGGTTCAATATCATAAAGTAAACACAAATTAACTTCAACAATTCTACTTCTAGTTAATACTCCTTTAGTTTTATCTCCAATAATCTCACTTTCTAAATTATTCTTTTGTACATATCTAGATGTCTTAGGTGACATCACCAGAGCATCTTCTTCTCTTTCATTCTATTCATTCCTCTCTTCTTGCTCATCCTTTTCCTATTCTTCCACAATCTCTTCAATTCTTATGCGATTACATTCATTAGATTCATATCTATCAATGTCAATTAAATTCTTCACTATCTCATCAACCTTGTAATATTTCTCATCCTTTTATTGAAATATTTGTATGCCTTTCTTTTAGTAGAATATCCAAGAAAAATTCCTTCATCACTTCTTGCATCAAACTTTCCTAAAGTTTCTTCATCTCTTCTGATATAACATTTGCTTCTAAATACTTTGAAATACTTAATAGTAGGAATTCTCATAGGGGGTCTTTGTATTGATTTTCCTTTCTTGAACTCAATTGAGTATATAAACAATAGTATGAATAGCTTCTTTCTAGTAAACTTCTAGTAAACTAGTCTCAATGATCATTGATCTAGTAGCCTCTTGAACCATTCTATTTTTCCTTTCAACAATTCCATTTTGCCGAGGATTTCTTGGAGCATATAACTATTTCTTTATTCCATGCACTTCAAAAAACATATTAAACTCCTGGGAGGTGAATTCTCCACCTTTTTTGGACCTTAATAATTTTATCTTCAAGTTTACTTCATTTTAAACCATAGCTTTGAATGTCTTAAATCTATCTAATGCATATGATTTCTCTCTAAGAAATGTAACCCATGTATATCTATAATAATCATCAATCAAAATCATAAAGTACCTTTCACATTGTAGAATTCTCATGCTTTTCTATGATCATAAATATCTATATGAGCTAAATTGATTAGACCAGTAGTAGACTATTCCTTTGATCTGTAGTGACTTCTTGCTTGTTTTCTAGAATAACAATTCCTATAGATAGCATTAATAGGCTTTGTAATTCTTGGTAAATCTCTCATGACCTAAACTACACTAATCCTTTCCAAGTTATCAAAATTCATGTGACACATCCTTTTATGCCATAACCAACTGTCATTAATCTAAGTCATAAAGAATCATCCATCAACACATTTATGTTGATATATGTTTCCATCATATTTCTTTCCTACAACAATCAATGTACTAGATCCTTTCCAGATCTCACACCTCTCATCCTTAAACACAAGATCATATTTTTTACTACACATCTTACCAACACTCAAAAAAGTGTACCTTAATCCCTTAACATAGTAGACATCATTAGTATTATGCTTGCGATCAAAAATTACTAAACCTATCCCACAAATTTTTGCATCAACATCATGTCCAAACATAACCAAGCCTCCAACATATTTTTCAAGCTTAACAAACTTACTTTTATCACCAATCATGTGATGTGAAGAACAACTGCCAACAACCCAATAGTTTTTTTCTTGTTTAGCATGTAGGGTAGAGATAATAGTACCTTAGTTTTTCTCCTTCTCCAGAGGGCTTTCCTTCACCTGTTTTTTGAGAATTAGTAGAAGGGTATGTGTAGAATCATGATGGACCAAAAAGTGGCGATATGATAGGTATGTATAGGGTATGTGGCTGATGACTTTTTTTTACCTAAAATTGATGAAACAAAAATGGTTTTTAAAGAAGATTCTCAGCTTTCCACCAATATAAATTATGCTTCACTTTGAATTTAATAAATAATTATTATTTATTTTATATTTAGATTACAACTACATATCTTTGATTGATAAGCTGATTGAAAACATCTATAACTCTCTCTCAAATGGTATCACTTTTTTAAATTTGAAACATGCATCACATTCTATGCTTCTTACATACTATAATGACATTAAAAAATAATAATAAATTTCATGAATTTTGACCAAGTTAAGGTGGTTAGACATATGAGTTTTTATAATTTTTTAAAGGTTGTAATAAAAAATTCATAGTTAATTATTTACTTGGAAAAATTACAAAAAAATATGCATCACATCGGGACATGAGTCCTCTTAGAACAGTAAAATTTTGAAATATTTATAGTCTATTGCACCCAAGAGTTCCAACATTGAGTCCTCATCATAAGCATAAAATTCCTTCTTTGTATTGTCTTGCTTATTTTTGTCATGTGATCCATTTGAGTCCATCTAGTTCTTCATATTTCATTAAAAGACCCGAATCGACAAGATATAGTAAAAGTCTTCCCAACCTGATTTTTCACTAATGTATGTTGTTGCAGGCTATCAGCAGGACAATTTTCTTGTTTCGGTGACAAAAGGAGTCATTTCGGCGAAGGGAATCATTTAATGAGGATGGAGATCATAGCGAAGTGGTTTTTTCTTGCCAACAGACATATAGAAAAAATATATATCAGCATGTGCTGGGACGTCATTGTAATTTCAAGGTGAATATAATATGTCATACCGATTAATGCACAAAGGGGTTGTTTTAGCCAGACTGATTGGTATCGGCATGAACTCATAATGAAATCATTTTTGTCTTACCGATTGACTTGCAAACAAATGTCTCGGTAAGATTATGTGCATCGGGGAAGGTCTTAGCAAAGGGGCCATTGTTTGGCCAAACCAAGTTCAAGGGGATTCAAAAGTTATCAGTGATAAGCTATAGAGTCTTACCGAGTTAAAACTTATGTCGATAGAGATGTGCATCACCAGAAAAAGAAGTTTTCGATATGAGCTTCACCGAGGTTTGAAAGATATAACGACAGAATATTTCGGGGTGAGTCTTGCCGAACGGAGTAATATGGAGGAGTGATTTCGGCAAGACATTTGGTGTCGGTATGAGTCTTTCTGAGTTTTCAGAGTCTTGCCAATTGAATTTATTTCATCGGTAGGATTGTTTTCATTGGCGAAAGGGTGATCTTGTCATAGCAACTGGAAAATGCTTTGAAGAAAGCATACCGATATGGAACCATAAATTCTGTGTGACGTCTCCCCAACTTGGAATTGTCATAGTGACATGAAAGACAAGAGCAGTAGTCATCAAGTTGATTCCAGGTGTCGGTAAGACCATAGAGTGTCTTGGCGAATGGTGAAATAAACGTTGAAAAGGGATTTCGCCCCAGATTTGAAATTTTCTCATCGATAGGACATTTGATGTGACAGTGCTAGTTTCAAGGGAGGTTTCATTCATGCTTCATTAATGGCATGAGGGGATAAAATAGTAATTTTTTAATCAATTCCTCATTTTTAAATTAATTGCTGGTGAATTGACATGCTGAACAGAGAACCGAGACATTTTTTCAGTCTGACGAGCTCGAGCAGAATATTGTGAGTAATTGCTTTTCTGTTTTTCATATTTTGATTATGTAAGTTTGAAAATGGAGTCTTTTGGTTATGGAAAGGGTAAGGGTAGAAAACTTGGTGAGAGTAGTTAGTCGAGGGGAAAGAAACAAAAGATTGATACAGAGCATGAAGGCATTGAACGAAAGTTGAACCAAGATCTTATAGATCAACTACCTGGTTCGGGGCCTAAAGCTAGAAGGTTCGCACAAATTAGGGCAGAAGTTGATAAGCTAGATGATAAATACAAGTTCATAGGTGATGTCTAGACCACTGTGAGGGGGTATGAGCTTTTCAATTTCCACTACCATAGGAGAAACCGTTTTGAGCCAGTTTGTAATCCATGGAAGTTGAATGTAGGGAAATTGGTGTGCCCTAATGTATTTGTAAATTCAGAATTGGTAAAATTGCTTGCTAATCATTATGATCCAAAACATAAAGCAATATGTGATCCTTCTGGGAGACCACAGATACATGTGTCAAAAGAAGCAATTGGTGATATTTTCAAATTAGAAGGGTTTTGCAATGAGGAAATTAATTGTGAGGAGTTGCAAAAGGAATTTTCAAGAATGGATACAAGTTACAAGGGTTGGAGGTTACCAATTCACAGGGTTAAACGGGGTAATAAGCCAGAACCTCTGGAAGATAGTGAAGGGCCTCCCTATCATGTAGATTTGTTTGAACCCTATATGAAATACACATATTTTTTAGTGTGTCAAGTGTTGGGGATGGATGCCCCTGAATTCATGTCAATGGTGCTAATGGTTATCATAGTAGATATTCAATATCACAATTCCAGGCCATTTAATTATGCTTCATATATTTCTAAGGAGCTTGACTCAGGGTTGATGGCTATAAAGGATGGAGCTTCTATTGTTCATCTTAGAAATTATTCATTGTTGATGCATTTAGTGCTATATTTCGGATAGGAGTTAGGGGTATGGCCCCTAGAAATGAGAGTTTCTCAAATTGGCAAGGAGAGTGAAGCATTGCCTGTTTAGTTGTGGACTGCTATTTGGGATAGCAGGTTTGCTGGTTCTAGTTTCATTCTTTTTGAAGAATATTTTGTAAAGACATTGTATAAATTGTATCATTATCCTTGTAACTATTCATTGATTGATGAGATCAAAAGATTCCTTCAGCCTAAGGACTTCAATGGGCCTATTGATCATAACTGGGGAGACTGGTATTGTTTGGAGGGAGCTACAGTAATCAAAGTATATGGATTTGAAGATTCTCCTCTTATTCTGCCAAAGATAGTTCCAAACAGGGTTGCATATTTGGAAATTGTCAGACAGATGGATTACTGTAGTGTGATGCAATTCAGTTCTTTTGGGAAGTAGGATTTTATGCCTAGTACTTTATGTTTTGGTGATTTCACTATATTGGCTAAAGAGGGATATAATTCAATCCTTGAAAAATTGCTGCATTATAATATGTAAAGAGGACCAACTAGGAAAAATTTTGACCCTGAAGGATATAACAATTCAGCCAAAGAAAGGATTAACTTTGGAGGGTATCGGCATGTACCCTATCCTTTTGATGATATGATTAGGAATCTGGATGAAGATGAAGCAGAAAGGGTAGTTGAAAGGTATAACCAAGGGCTACAAGATATTTAGTTATTGTCTTCTGGAGATGAAGAAGCACCAAGAGCTAATGTGCCATAGGGTAAAATAGAAAAGGTATCCCGGATGAGGACTCAACAATATGTCTCCCCAGTCAGAGAACATAGTGTTGAAAGTGGTGATGTTGATACAAGGAACATGGAATACAAATCATTTGTTTCTGATGATGAGTTTATACATTCCACAGAGTTTAAGGCATTCTTGTACAAGCAGAAGGGGAAGGAAATAAGGGAAAATGTTGATGATGTTACTTTAAGAAATGAGGAACAATTGCTGGCTCAATTGAGAAGATGTGTGGATGATGAAATGACAAATATGACTCTTGAAAAGGGAAGGAAAATGTTAGAGAGTGTCGGTGTCATGATCTTTCCTGGCCTTGATTTGAATTTTGCGTTGGTTTTTGATAGTTTCTTGAAGGGCAGTAATGTTACTCACAAGCTTGATAAGGAAAATGTGATAGAAGTGTATGCAGGCTCCAAATATAATACTGATGAGGGATCAATGTTGATATGGGATTTGTACCCACCCCACAGGAAATCAATGGTACTTGATACAGAGAAGGCATTTGGCCATGTTATGACTCTAAGAGCTGGAGAAGCTGATCCTATTGCTACTACAGATATTGGGGTAAATATTGCAAGAATAAATAAAGCGCAAATTCAGCTATTGATAAAAGAAAGAGAAATGTATAAAACAAATAATGAAAAATTGCTGAGAGAAAATGATAGACTCAAAGATTCGGTTGGTGTTTCAATGGAGACAACCAAAATTATTACTCAAGGAGAAAGCTCTCAGGAAAAAGACCATTGGGTAGGGTCAAGTGCTTATTCTCAAGGAAAGTATGATGTTATTGCGGCAATTGTAAAGAAGAGGCAGGATCATTTGACATCCTGGTTGAATAAGTTGTGGGGAAAATACTCTCATACTCTTGTTGCATTGAAGGAGCACACAAGGATGGATGGATGAATCATGGAGAAATTTCATGAGTTGGCTCAAAGTGATGAGGCTAGCAGTTCTACACTTGAAGTAGCAAATCATATAATCAATCGTCATCAAAATTTCTATGATGAATTGCAAGGGGATGAACAGGGGTTAACTGTAGCTGCCAAGAAAATTGCGATCACATTTTCTGATGAAAAAGGTGAATTGAAGGAAGACACCAGGTGGAAAAATGAATGTGAGTCAATACTGAATGAAATCATGAAGACAACTTCTGCAGAGGATACAATATTGGAAGAAGTGAGTGAGCAAAATGAGGAAATGGTCAAGATGGAAATCACGATCTGGAATGTTGTTGGGGATGCAGATACATATGAGCATTGGGATTATTTGGACCACCTCAATAAGACTCACTTATGGCTAAATAGAGCCTAATTATTCTCTATCTTTGTATTTTCTATTTGAAAGGATGCATCCTTTTCATTATTTCTCAATGTATAAATATCCATTTGAAAACAATCTGCGGATATAAGATAGAATAGGATGAGAATAGAGAATCACGGTGGAACACCATGTTTCACAGGGATGAGACTCTAATGTATGTTTTGAAGCTATGGAGATATCAATGAAAATCATCTAATTTGCTGGCATATTCTGGTGTCAATTATTGTTTTGTGCCTATTGAAAGAATTATTTAAGTTGTATCTAAGATTGATGTTGCTTGGTTATTTAGATCAACATAACATGTTTATGTCTGGTTTATCAATATGTATTTTCCATATCTGTGTGATTTGTTGATAGGTTATTTCAAGGAAGGATTAAATCCTTTTGATTAATCACAATAATTAGGGAATTTCATTTAGATCAGTAAGAAGAACTTAATAATCACAATCTTGAATGTTTATACTAGTTATAAACAAAATGGCCATGAAGCAATTTGAACCAACGCCTCCAGAAAAGTGTTGGTTGCTTAAGGTTTCATTTATTTCTGTATATTATATACTTGGTCTCACCATTTCCATCATTTTTGATTCATTTATACTTTTTACATCATTAATTGAGCATATTAGGGTTTTAGTTTTGAATGCTGGTATACAATATATACCAAATTTGTTTTATTTTGTCCATTTCAATTTTCCATATTGGAAAAATCATGGCATGAAGATAAGATCAATAGTCAAGTTTGCTTCATTTATTATAGGTACACCCGCCTAGGTCTAGCAACACCTGGAGAGTAGAAGGTTTAATTGTTTCAAACCTTGTTTTGTTACCCTAAAATGTTGTTAAAGCTTGGCAACCTTTCGTGGTTCAAACCTGCATTTTTGTGAGCTAACAATTCCATTACTTATATCTAAAATCTTATAAATAATATTATCATTTTATTGTGGTTAGGGTGGTCAAACAAATACCTACTTCTTATTTTTTCCCTAAAATTTAAGTACAACTGCATTGAAATTTCAAATTTTTGCCAAATAGATTAAAAAAAAAAAACCTAGTAGTTTAGAAACTACATTCAATTTTCTATAGATTCTATTCTTACATATTTTTGAAATAATATAGATAACTTATTCAAATTTTTACGTCAAGTTTCCTAACTCTAATTTTTTAGAATTTTTTGCCACTTAAGGGCTTGTTTTTTCCATGATGATCCTACAGATACCTGGAGAAGTAGGTTAATCCTTAATAGCCAAGAACAAGTACATTCATTGTCATTAGGATCTTCATACTTAGAATCTTCATTAGATATACTAGCATTCTCATTCACATAATATTATTTGTTAATCTTCTTTCCTTTCCTTTCTTTCTCATATCTTTGTTTATTCCTCTTAGCTCTTTCTAGACACTTTGTAGCATAATGACCTATTTCTCCACGACTAAAGAATTTAAAGGGTAGATTTAATTCATTAATACAAGAGCATTTCCTCATCCTTCTCACAAAGTTAGCTTCTATTTCATCAAAGTTTTCTTCATCCAGATCTTCAGCTTTTGTCACCTTAAAAGCAGTTTCTAATTTACATACATTCCTTAGACTTGTCTTCCTCATCTCACAAGATGTCAGAAATACCAACAATAGATCTTTAGTGCTGGTCTTATAATGTATACTCTATTCAATAGCACAAAACTTCTCAATGTAAGCATCAGAGGGAGTTCTAAGAATCTTCTTCACAATTTTGGTTTCATCTACTATAACACCAAGTCCTCACATTTTGGCCACTATCTCATCCAATCTTTCTACATAAGCCTTAACATTCTCATCTTCAAACATATGCAGAAGCTCAAACTATGTCTCCAAATTCGATAATTGTACCTCTTTAACTCTGTTATCACCTTCATGTGCCCTTTCCAAATCATCCCAAACTTCCTTAGCATTCTTTAGATTCTAAACCTTAATCAACTTGGAATGTACAAGACTATTCTTCAAAATGTACTTTTCCTTATTGTTCACTTCATGTGCTTTGATCTCATCAGCCATGCTCAAAACATTAGCAAGAGGAGTGTAAGGATTCTTATAGGATTTCTCCACATCATATCCATAATACTCTATATATTCTTCCATCAATATTTTTTAGATAGCATAGTTAGTTCCATCAAACCTTGGATGATCATAAGTCATATTTCTAGCCATCCCAGACCTTGCTCAAGCGCTTAAGCTCTTCACCAAGGAACCAAGCTCTAATATCAATTTTTGAACAAGACAACTAAGAGGGAGGTGAATCAGTTGTCAAAGGTTAAACTTTAATTTATCCATTATAACTAATAGTTAACACTGCTTAATGAATTAAAAAATGAATACTAGTAAAGAAAGAGAAAACCATCACATAAACACCATAACTCTAGATTTACATGGAAAACCCAATGACGGAAAATCAACAGTGAGGATTAACTCACACTATAGAGAATATCAAAACAGATTACAAGAGGCTCACTGCCAAAACAAAGACTCACTATCCAACTGGGCTAACAACCAAGAGGGCTCACTACTACAAAGATATAAATAAGATAAAGAAGAATTGTTACATAGAGTCTAAGAAAATCTCAATGCAACAAATGGTTCTACCATAATTTTGTCAATCCACTTGTAGACATGCATGAATGATAGAGTGCACGTTCAACTCATTGCTTCCAAAAACTCAAAATTTAGGCTTTGCATTGATCTATCATACTTGTATCACACACACACACATAGATTCATGCTTATCTCTATTCTCTTTTCGCTCTTGCATCTATATCTTTTCACTCTATTCTTCTTTTCTTCTTCTTTCCTAATCCATTATGCATTTATACCATCTTCAACTTTCAAACATATCTAAAGTCAACCATCCAAATTCAAATTCAAATTAGGTTGGCACAAAAACATTCTAGGGTGGAATTAGAATGAGGGTGACCCAAACACATGCTTCATCAAGACTTAAATAGATCCAACATGCTTCACTATTTCTGAAAGTAGTATTCTGGACAAGGTTGACCAAACTAGTGTAAAAAAATTAGAACAATTAAGCACAAACTTTCTAGATACCAGATTTGTCTTCAATACAATCAAAATAATTCAACTCTAGAACTACATGTCATAATACTTGTAAAAAAATATTTTAGCACACAAATGCTTTCTTGCACTTCTAGGGTTTTCACCTGAAAGGGGAAATATGGGCCAAAATGCAATGTACAAATACTCAAAATCAATGAAAGGATGGATTCAATATGCTTAAATATGATGTATACATGCAATAAAATGAAAAAGAAATGATTTATTAATGCTAAACCTAAGAAATACAAAGTGTTGGAAAACATAGTGATGTACGCAAAAACACCTAAGAGTGCA
>VDFB02366918.1:0-36450 GCA_007258455.2 Sequoia sempervirens | reverse complement strand
AGGTGTAAGGTTTGTTTGCTTGTTTTTTTCAAAGACAAACACATAAAAAAAATGTTTTGAGTTTTATCTTGTGTGAAATGGAAAACACCTTGAAATCACTTTGTACAACCTTAGGCTTCTCAAGAGATACCACTCACTAGATCCCCACTCAGATTTCTCCAACCACTTAAACAAGGAAAACAACTAGAGAGTTGGTGGCACTGACTCTCCTCCACGACACTCACTTCTTGGGCTCACCAAGTCTTGATTCCTCAAAGAGGATTTTTTCCCTCTACACATGCTTAGTGAAGACATGGGGTGGCTTTAGAATGAGCGTTCTTGCACTATCAGGTGAAAGGGATTTTGGCTACTATAACAAAGGTTCTTAGTGAATACTCGGGGACACGGCTCCCCACAAGAATCCAACAAGACACTTAAGACTTTAATCACTCTACTAGGGGCTCTTATAAATTTTATGGTAGGTACCCTGTTTCAAGTGACAATGTATGGTAAAGGAAAAGACCACCGTGAGGACTGGATGGTTTAGTATTATCCTTTTATATGTCGAATTGAGAAAAAAACTAGTTGGAGTCGTTCCCTCTTTCGAGGTAGACCCCTCTAAAGGTAACAAGAGCAAGACAAGGATGTTGTTTTTTATCATCCAAGATCACACAAAGTACAAGGAGAGAGAGTACACAACACTTTTTCCTCACACTCACATAATGTTCATTTTAATTCCAAAATTCAAATTTGGGGGTGGTTATACAAGTTCCAAAGAAATTCTTTTATCCTCAAGATCACCAAATGGTGTGAGAGGAGAGAATATGCATTCAATGACATGTTGTAAACCACAAAACACAAAAGACACTTGTTAAATTTAACCCTACTTATGATGTCAAATCAAACACTCAAGTTCTTTTTAGACTCACTAATCATTCTATGTGAAAAAGACACTTACAATAAATCAAACTAAAGGAAGAGCCCTGCAAAGCACAATTAGTAGTTTTAACCTCCAATCTTTGACAAATGAAAGTTTAGGTTTTAATTTATAAATATTGGACATTCAAACCTAAAAAAAAAGGTCAAATATTAGCTACAAAACCAACAATTAAACTAGAAAGAAAAATAACATTAATCTATCTAATGAAAATACATAAGATTAATCTAAAAAATATATAAATCTCAACTAAGTTAGAAAGTCTAAATCTAAAATTGAATCCAATTAAATTAAAAGATGTAAATTAAACTAAATCAAAGAAAACCTAAATTTAAACTAAATTAGAAAAGTTTAAATTTGAACTAAATTTAATCCTAATGTAAATTAATCTAATAAGAATCAAAACTAAAATTAAGAAAAAATACTTTAATCTAAAAACTAATTAAATTAAAAAATTTAAAATTTAAAAGTTAAAAATTAAAAATTTAATCTAATATATAGAAATCTAATTAATCTAAACATCTAAAATCTAAAAATCTTAAAAAGACTAAAATTAACCTAATCTAAAAAAAAGAAATATAAAAATATAGAATTAATCTAAATTAATTAATCTAAAAAATCTAAAAATCTAAAATTATTTGACAAAAAGTAAAATTTAATCTAAATTAATAAAATATAAAATTTGGTCTAATTAGAATTAGAATCTAACTATGAGAATTAAAACTAAATTAATCTAACATTAACATCTAAATTCTAAAAATACCTAATTAAAATCTAAAGAAGAACAAAAACCTAATTAAACTCGTCTAAAAGCTTCAAGACTATAATTGGTTGATACCAGCAAGTGATTAGTTTTAGTGTTCAAGCTAGTGTGCCAAGTTAGAGAAGTGAAAGATCAATTTACTAGTGAATGATAGTTTGGAAGAGTGAAAACCAATAGTCTTGGGGAAAGCAGTGAAGAAACCAGTAGCAAACACTTCAACACTTCAAAAGTAAAAACTTCAAACAACATTAATGAATGCATTCCATGGGTGCAACCAACTATCAACTATGACAAGCCTCCATTCACATGGATTTGATGATAAGAAGATAGAGTCGCATGTTGACTATTGTAATGTGAAGAGCAACAGAGCCATCAAAAGATGGAGGTATCATGCCAAAACAAAAATGTATTGTTGATCAGATTCATTGCAGAATTAATGAATGCACTCTGTGTTCAACCAAATCTCATCAGTAGAGAGCAAAAGACTCCCTAATGCCCGTCATATTTCTAGATGGTTAAGCATCAATCATTCCTCATGAGCATGAGCCTTTTAAGAACACAATTGAGCATGCACCAAGTGCCTATGGCTTTAAATCCTCTTAGTCACTCCCTTACATAACCTTCAAATGTAAATAAATCGAAAGTCTTTTCTATTGGAGATTGAAAGGAAACCTTTGCATTAAAAAGATTTTTCAAGCCACTTGAAGTCATGATACATACACACAGTCTTCAAATGAAACTCACAATAAAAATTTTATCACTTCCAAATGTTATATTTAACTTTGTAATAAGATTCTACTAAGCTATTTGCAACCACAACAAAAAACTTTTCATACATTCTTTGTACAATCCAAATTAGAATTTGTAGACAAAACTAAATTGGAATCTGTAGGAAAAATGACAAACTTCAGCAAGTGTTGTCATGAAAAATTGCATTAATAGATGTCGATATAAACAACAAAGCTAAAGGACAACTAAAGTATTTACTGCAACCAATTGAGATTTATTTTTATTTTGCTCAAGGTGTTGAAGCAGCTAAAAAGAAACAAAGAGAGCCACAAATTCCTTGCATGCCTCAATTGCATGAATTTCAATAATGCTTAATAGAGTTATATGGAAAGGAAGTTCGCTATCCCATGCAATCAAATCAAAGAAACAGAGCAAAAGATACCGATGTAGAAGATGTTCCTCTATAGCATATTGGTGGACTGGGTACCACGCCAACACACTTACAACTGAGAAACAAGAAGAAATATATTACATGCAATTTGCAATCTACAACAGAACAAAATAGTTTCCAAAAGCCAAAATTTTACTAGAAATATATTATATGAATTCGATGAAAAGCTTGTCAAGTTCACATCACGTTCACCAAATGTAACTAGGGTAGAAATTTTCAAATCAATTACAAGTAGCATAAAAAATTAAAACCTAATCAACAATAGAGCACAAAGGAAACTAGAAACAAATAAAAACATGAAACAATATCACCTATTCTTTAAGCCTCCTTTTGTTGACCTCTATTTTCCTTCTCCATCTTGCTGCAAATTGTATGATTTCCCTCAAATTGAAGTGCAACTATAACCTATGCCTAAGACAAGCAAGACATTGAAGTATTCTATGTTCAAGTACTCAAATTTCTCAAGCATGTTGTGTGTGTGAATGAAAATGACTTGAGAGAGACCTTTCTAAAAACTTCCAAATTTAGAATGGATGGCCAAGATTAGAAGTTGATAAACCCCTAAGATCAAAGGCTAGAATTCAATGTGATGAGCAACATTAGGTTAAAACTAGGGAAATATTTGAAATGAAGGATTGAGATTTAATTGGAGACAATTAAATCAATGGTGGAGAATAAATGAGACAATGAAGAGATTTGACATAGAAAAAGTGGTGGCTCGAGAATCAAATCATTAATATAAATTATTTGATTTATGGAGGGAAGTTGACTTTTAAATTAAATAATAATTCAATTCAAAAGTGGGAATAAAAGGGTAGTAAATAATTAATTTAATTATTTAGTTGGTGGGATAAAAAGTGAATTAAATAATTAATTTTATTTAATTCAAGGAGAAAAGGATAATGAACAAATTAAATAATTAATGTTAATTATTTAATTTGTAGCCGAAAATAAAAAAGAGTAATTAAATAAATTAGAAATTTATTTAATTATAGAAAGAGTAGGGATTAATTAGTGATGTATTTAAATGAACAAATATAATTTATTTATTTAAATAATAATGGATGAATATAGGAAATGAATTAATTAAATAATTAGATATTGTTTAATTAATAGTGTGAAATATGACATTAGTACATAATTAAATAATTTAATTATGTGAGGAAGAAGTGTGGTATGATATAGAAAAATGTAGCTCAAAAGCCTAGGTCATTTTTATGTGTCTACATAATGAATCTAAGAGTGTGATATGTACACATGATGGGATTTCTATCCCTCCTATTGGTTTCATCACCCTTTTAGTCCTGGTTGGACTTAGGATTGTGAATGCCTTTTATGATATTATCCTAGATATTACCCTAGAGTCTGACTTGTTCAAAGTGAAGCTAGGCATTCCTTGGTTGGCTTCCATGAACGTAGTGCCTTCGGTGATCCATAAATGTTTGAAATTATCCCATGAAGGATTTGTGCATATTGTGCACAACATTGAGTACAAACCCCTAGTGTCACATGGGACCTATTCATTAGATCACTTATGGCCTGCCTCTATTGATCCACTTCCTCCAAGGACAGATCTATTGTATCACACTTATGTAAAATACAAGAATTAGGGAATAGCACCAAAAGTGACCTATCCTCCTTCCCTCTATGTTATTTCAATAAAGGCTTGCATGATAGCACAACAACATGCTACCTCTTCTTCCTCTCAAAAGGGGAAGGGGAAGTCCACTTGCGCTCAGACTCTGTCTTCCTCTTCTTTTGTAGTTCCAATTGCTTCTACTTCCTATATTGTTGCAGTGATTTCAACTTCTATCTCCATGTGTCTCATGGGTAATCTAATGTTGCCTACTTGGCAGAAGGCCATGCATCAAGTGTTCGACCTTTTCAACCCATCGTATATGGTAAAGGAAAGGGTCCTCATGAAGTCACCTCTACGTCTTAGCCTTCGTGGCTTCCTATAGTTCCTACCCCTAGGGTGGAAAATGGGAAAAAACCCATTGACAAGGCACTCAAGTCTGCTTCTGCACCCATTTACGTTTGTTCCTCCATCTCTTCCTCCTATTTCTTTCTACGAGTCACTCCCTCTGCTCGCAATGGCTGCGATTGATATTCTCATAGAAAGACAAGAGGCTCCTAATCCTCCTCAAGCTATAACTTCTAAATCTTAGAGCCAAAGAAACTACCTTGTGCATGACTGTAGTGTCAAAGGAAGGCTTTGGCTTTTGAGTAGTTTTCTCTATACAAGGAGGAACTGGAGCTAACAAGGTCCCTATTTTGATATCTCCTAGTATGATGCCCTCCACTTTTTCCCCTTCTACTTTGGTTCTTACCACCTTGATCTTGCTTCTAGCTCCTCCTATGAGCATGGATGACCCTCACCCTAAAAGGGTGTAATTTTTCATTGCTCCCTTGATTGAGCCTCTTCTCTTGATGTCCCTTCCAAACATCCTACATTTTCTTAGGCTATGGATATGTTGAATACCTCAGTGGTGTCCACTGTGGTTTTCTCTTCTTTTTCCTCACCTTTCCCTTCTTTTGTAGGGATCTCACATCCTCCAATGAAGCACAAGTTGGAGGAAGAACCTACTTCTAATGGGGCTTGGAAGAAGGGATTTCCTTTTTTAGAAGATTGTTTTTCTTTGTCTTTTGTCATCCTAGTGACGAAGGATGCCACGACATCCCCCGAGTTCATCATTGCCTATGAGTCATTTGCTAAGGTCGGTAATGGATCTCAAGTGCCTCCTTCTTTTTCCACCCAGTTGACACATGACACTCCCATCAAGTGCATGTTAAACTTAGTGGATGATGGCATGGCTCTATCAATGATTTTTTGTAAAATCAATGATGTTTAGCTCATAAGATCTAAGCAAAGAAGACTGTGAGGGGCCCTCTTCCTTGGCTTTTATCATAGGAGAGTTAGAGGGTGATCCCCTTGCTATCTCACCCTTGTAGGATCATCTTCCTTCCCCTTATAATGATCTAGATTGGGAGAATGATGAGCTCTTGGTTGATGAGGACTAGGAGGGAACCTTTTCTTTATCTATAGATTAGATTTGTGTGTGTGTGTTGTGTTTCCCATGTGCTTGTTTTATGTGTTCTTGGAGGACCCTTGTTACCCTTGTAGGTACTTGGATATAGGATTTTTTTTGTTTTGTAAACTTCTTCTATTTGTTACGTCATTCTTCTCTTCATTGTGCCTTGATTTTAGACAATTGGGGACAATGCAAAGTGTTGGGGGCATTTAGGCTTCACTTCCATGTTGACCCAATTTTTTATTTTTTCTTTGATTTCACATACCCTTCTTCATGATTTGATATATTGAGGGATTGATGATAGTTCATATATATTATTATACTATACCTATCTCTCTATATCTATGAGCAGTTCTGAGCCAAAAATATCAGATCTACCCTGTCTCTTGATTTCTTTGTCTTTGCTTATGCTTCCTTTTTTATTTTTGATTCATATTTGCTTGTTTCATTATTTTGTGGTGCCTATGTGTTGTCCCTCACATGTGTAGCAACATTTTCATAATCACATCATGTCATGTATTGTAGGCCATAACATCACTTACTTCTCTCTCCTTAGGATTACACATGCCTTTGTGTTCAACATGCACCATCCTAAGGGGGGGCTATCCTATTGCTTTGATTTTCAAAAAGGTGTATCCGGTGACCAATAAGTACCTCATTGAAAATTCATTATTTTTCAAAATCCTATATTATTTAAGAAGGACCCCTAGTAGAACTTTTCTTTCGAAACAAATTCGTAGAGAAAAAATTTGAAAACTTTTATTTGAGAAGGGAGTACTTTTTTTATGAAGTCTAAAAACTTGTCCTTGCGAGGGAGTAGTCTTCCTTTTGAATTCCTTGATGAAAGAAATATTTTAGAAGGATTCCTTGATGCTATAATCATTTGTGAAAAATATCATCTCCTTTCAAACAAAGCATCCCTTGAGCAGACCCCTTTCTTTTAAAGGGTTCTCAAGGGATCCCTTTGAAATCTTCCCCTTCAATTGTTGACTATCTATGTGACTATATATTTGCCTGCTTGTGTGGATTTTTGCTAACATGTTTTTTTGTAAGACTAAGCACTTATAAAGCTACTTTTTCAATCAATCTTGAGGATTGAGCACCATGAGCTTGCCTTGAAGAGTTGAGCACTTGTAATGGAATATCAAACTCTATGGAGCCTTTCATATCTAGCCTTCCTCAGGACTGAGCACCTGTAGAGCCTTTTGTTTACCTTCCGTAGGTCTGAGGGCCTATGACACATTTTTTCAAACTCACCTTAGGACCAATTACCTATGGAACCATCTCCTCTTCCTATGCATTTGAGTGTATTAGATTGCAGTTTTCTTCCTCGACAATTCATGTATACATTTCTTAGCTTTCACTCTACTTTACCATGCATTCACTAGCACTTATGCTCACTAAAGTGGGGAAAAAATGTAATGGAATGAATTTTAAATGTTTGTAAATTCCACATTTACATACCTCCTACCTTAGATAGTTAAGTTTGATAATCCAATTCCATTTCTATCATTCGCTTCCCATCCACTTGGCACTATTTTTTGTGTTAGTGGAGGATATTCTGTATGGGATGCTACTACAACACATGGACATTTGTGTGACATGTTTTCGTCATAATAGGGTTCATGCCTCTGGAATTCATAGAGGTGTTGTAATTCTCCATTGGTGATGATGCGTAATATCTATGCTCCCTTGACCAATCTCAAATGACTCTTTTTCCTCCAATTTCACCTTCAAATGAATATCTCTTCCATTCTTTCACTCCTTGATCTCTCTTGAACTTTCTTGATCTCATTCATTCTTGGAAACTATCTTCACACTCTTCTCATAGTATTCTCAAGTTCTATCACCTCCATTCAAGCTACAAGTTGATATTTTTTGTCTCACTCTCCTCATTACTATGGCAACATTGATCATTGATAGCTTGCAAGATTTCTCCTCCCATTTTCTTTGAGTGCATGTGGTTGAAGGTGATATCACTCCATCTTATTTTTCTCTTGCATTATCATCTTAATATCATAGCATACTATTGTTCAATATATTTATTGGTATTTCTATTTCAATATCTTTCTTTATCACATTTCTTCAATCATTGCTATATTGGCTATTTGTGAAGGTGGAAACACCAAAGCAAGGGACTTACTGTAGTAGTCCTCTATACATAGCGCCAACATTGTTTTTGTTCTTGTGTGCGTAGGTTTCTTGTCAAGTGAATACCTTGAAGATATCAACTCATGGGTAGGAAGGTGTGCTTTCCTCACCCTCTTTTGTCAATTCATAGATTACATGAAGTTAAAGTATTCTTCTTTCTATTTTTCTATTTAGTCCTTTTTTATTTCTATTATTGCATTAAATCATCAATGTTAGGTTGTTAGTGAGTTTATTTCAATCTCTGATGTACTTTATGCTTTTTGTCCATATGGATACTAGCACCCACTAAGACACTGTATAGGAGTGAATTTGCACCCCTTGTGTAAAATACCCTTTTTCTTACCCTCACCTTAGAAAATCAAACCCAATGGAAAAATTCCACATCACCCATCCAAAATGCATCCACTTGGCACATGTTCTGTGTGTTGGTGGGGGAATATTTGTCAAGGACATAAGCATGGTGTGCAAATTTCTGTACAATGTTATGCCATCCTTGACAGATTCCTACCTCTGGTGTCCATAGGGATGTTACACTCGTCATTGGGGATGAATTATAACACCTTTGTGAGACCAATCAACTCGAAAATGACTCCTCTCCCATTTTGGTCTTCAAATGCATCCATTTCACTATCACTTCATCTTCTACACACTCATCCATTCATTTTTCCAAGATCTTCTAACAATCTATGACATTCTCTCAAGCATTTTCATGCAACTCCATTGATCATTACAACAAGAAAGCTTTTTACTCCATCAATTCCATCCTTGTATGTGTGGTGCTACCATAGAAGTTTTGAGTATGGAGTCTTGCAAGACCTCCCTTCATCAATGCTATGGCCATGTCAACTTTTCCAAGCTCATTTATTGCATTCTTCCTTTATTGGCATTGAGAGTCTTTGGGTGGAGATGGTATCACTTCATTTTCCTATATGGTTTGATAGAGTAGTGTAGCATATTTTGTGATGTTTAGTACTTTCCTTTCTATTTCATTTATCGTAATTTCTGCTTCAAGCCTTTTTTGGCTATCTGAGGAGGTGGAAACACCAAAGTGGGAGTTTGACTGAGGTAAACCCCCATAAAACCCAAAATATTTCCCCTTTCACTTGTGTGTAGGTGAATGAGTGTGTGGATCTCACTAGCAAACTGGAGCTTTACTGAGTTGATAATCATTTCAAGTTTTTTTCTTCATCTACTTGCTTTATCATTTACCTAGTTATTTTCCGTACTTCATAATTCTATTTATTTAATTAAGGCTAGCTAGCTACATAGTTAGTAGGTTCTCTGGTGTTTATACTGTATTTTATATTTTTTTTGGATGTTGTAGTTGTGTTGCTGATATGTGGTTGTCATTGATGTCAACACTATTAGCATTTTATGTATTGAAGGTTGTATATGTCAAGGATATTGAGAAAATTATAAAAGAAAGTATTTTAGGTTCCTAGTGGAACT
The DNA here is from genome assembly GCA_007258455.2 of Sequoia sempervirens. Taxonomy (NCBI): domain Eukaryota; kingdom Viridiplantae; phylum Streptophyta; class Pinopsida; order Cupressales; family Cupressaceae; genus Sequoia; species Sequoia sempervirens. Next base: position 26,959 of record VDFB02366918.1, on the reverse strand, counting down.
ATGAAGGTCATGAAGGTGTCTTGTTTTGTATGTGGAAGAATTTTTTTTGTGGACTAAAGGGTTTATTTCTGAGTGTATCTATTCCATCCATTGGAATTTTCAAAGGTCCAGATGAAAATTTGTTCAAATTATGAAGATCTATGTTCTTATAGTATTTTTGTGGTCTCTATCAGTGTTCTTGATCAAAGTTGGTATAATTTTGGTAATTCTAGTTTCTATGGATGTTTCTTTATTGTTTCTTGGTGCTCATGGATGTTTCTAGATCATTCTCTATCTTTGTTGCACATCCACATTAGTCGGTGTACCCAAGGTTGAATATTTTTCTCGATATGTTTGGATTTTTATGTTCTTAGTCGATATGATGGTTGAGGCATGTTGCGGATCCTTGAAGATTTAATTTTGAATGTTTGGTGCACTCAATGATTTTTTTGGGTCTTATCATGATATTAGCCAATGGTTTTTATCCACATTGAAACTTTATTTGTAAATTTGGGCCGACATTGAAAATATGTCTCATATTTCTAGCCAACTAAGTTGTTAGTGTAATTCCTTGTTGCAAATATATAAGAGTGATTGTTTGAGTGAAGTTAGTGTGTGCATAAGTGCGAATGTATGCTAGAGAAAGTGCATATGTGCAATTAGTGTCCAAATCATTTGATTGCAGAGTAGAGTGAGAAGAAGTTTGAGCGAAGTGTGAAGAAGGTTTTATGCGCTTTACTGGAATTGTAATTAAGATTGTGTAGAAGCTATTTTCTCAGTTCATACTTTGTGGATCTAATCCATATTGCTATGTATTGTTGGGTAGTGATCCCTTTTTTCATTTGAGCAGTAAGCTCTAGGAAGTGTGCCTGAATGCATGTGCATTCCCATTATTTTTCATTATTCTTTTAACAAGGTTTAATCTTGTGGTCTAACATCCACCATGGTTTTTCCCCTAATAGGGTTTCCACGTAAAAAATTATTGGTGTTCTATATTTTTTTGATGTTTTGAATGTTTATGGTTTATTTTTTATTCATCAGATATGAGATTGAGTTAAGTAATGTTTGAAAAGTTTTAAATATTCTGTGATGACTGATTCACCCCCTCTCAGTTGTTTGTCCTTGTTTTTCCAATAATTGGTATCAGAGCAGGTTCCTTTGAAGAAGTTTAAAAGCTTGAGGTAATATGAGATGGCATCATACAAGAATGACAACCCTAGATTTGATGGAAAAAATTACTCATTGTGGAAGCTCGAATGAAGTGTCATTTGAAGTGTATAGGTGAACCCTTCTAGAAAATTACAAAGAATCAATATGTTATTTCTTAGAATGGTCCTTCCACTGCTGATGAGATTAAAGAGGCTAAGAATAATGCCAGGTCTATGGAAGCTTTGTTGAGTGCTTTAACAAATTCAAAAATGACAAATGTGTTGGGTTTGAAGACAACTCATGAGATGTGGATGAAGCTAGAAACTTGTATGAAGGAGATGTACATGTGAAGATGGCTAAGCTACAAAGTTTGAAAGGAAAGTATGAAAATATGAAGATGGATGAAGATGCAAATATTTATTCTTTCATGCAAAGAGTAAATGAAATAGTGATGGGTATTAGATGAGTTGGTGGTACCTTGAATGAGGAAGAAATTGTGGCTAAAGTGCTCAGATCATTACCTCCCTCCTACAAAGAAAAGGCTCATGCTATTGAAGAAACTAGATCATTGACGAATGTGACAAGGGATACATTGATTGGTAAACTTGATGCTTTTGAGTTGAGAAAATTTGGTGAATCTGCTCCTAAGACTAAAGCTACATTCAAGGCTACTATATCTGGAAGAAACAAGCAAAGATATGATATAGGAGAGATTTCTAGAAAGATATTCAAGTATGAGGAATAAATGAAACAACTTATAGATGAAGAAAGAGAAGTAGAAGGGTTGGAAGCACTGATTGTGAAGAAAGAAGGTAGAGTACAAGGTAAGTATAAAGGAAATCTTCCTATCAAATGTTTTCCTTACAGTAAAATAGGTCATTTTGCATCAAGGTGTCCTGAAAGAGTTCCTACATCTAAGCCTTACAAATCTAGATTCCAAAAGAAATGATATTTTTATGAAGAAGGTGTGATTGATGATGTGTTTGATAAAGATAATGGAAATGAAGATGATTTGGTTTTCATTACTATCAAGGAAAATAATCTTGTGGCTACTGAATCTGCTAAAGTTGAGAAAGCTCTTGCAGTCTAAATTGAAGAAAAGGATGAGTGGGTCATTGATAGCGAATGCTCACATCATATGACTAGTGACAAAAGAAAATTTGTAAGTCTAGAGAAGTACGATGATGGGGTTGTAAGATTTGTAGATAACAATTGGGTATGTGTAGGATCATCATGAAAAAAATAGGCCCTTAAGTGGCAAAAAATTTAGAAAAATCAGAGTTAGGCAACTTGACGTAAAAATTTGAATAAGTTATCTGTATTATTTCAAAAATGTTTAAGAATAGAATCTATAGAAAATTGAATGTAGTTTCTAAACTACTAGGTATGTTAAAAAAAAAAAATCTATTTGGTGAAAATTTGAAATTTCAATGTGGTACTTAAATTTAAGTGGAAAAAATAAGAAGTAGGTGTCTGTTCTGACCATCCTAACCACAATAAAATGATAATATTTTTTATAATATTTTAGATATAATTAGCGACTAATGCCCCAATGTGATACATATTTTTTTGTAATTTTTTTTATAAGTAAATTATTAATTATGAATTTTTCTTACAAATTTTTAAAAAATATAAAACTCATACGTCGACCACCTTAACTTAGTCAAAACTTCATGAAATTCAAATTTTCAGTTTTTAATCCTATAGTATGCAAAGCATAGAATGTGATGCATGTTTTGGATTCAAAATGTGATATTGTTTGAAAGCTATAGATCTTTTTCAATCAGCCTAGCAATTAGGAATTTAGTCATAATTTAAATAGAAAATGAATAATAATTACTTATTAAATTAAAATTAAAGCATAATTTATATTGTTGAAAGCTAAGAATCTCCTTTAAAACATTTTTTTGTTTCATAAATTTTGGGTAAAAAGTCATCAACCACATACCCGTCCTATATTGCCACTTTTTGGTCCATCATGATCCTACACATACCCAATGCTTGTGTGATTCGTGGTAGAGGATCTATTTGTCTTGGTTGTAAGCATAACACTGATGATGTTATTTATGTTGAAGGCTTGAAGCACAACCTATTAAGTGTTGGATAGATGGTGGACAAGGGATATGATCTTCAGTTCAAAGATGGAAGATGTAGGATATATGGAAGTTCTAGAAATGTAATTTCCTTAGGTAAATAGACAAAAGGTAATATTTTTCACCAGAATGCTACTAGTGAGAGTTGTTTAATTGCTCAAGTATATGAAAGCTAGTTATGGCATAAAAGGTTTTCATGTGAATTTTGATAACATTGTCAAAATAAGTTCCACTCAAGCAGTAAGAGATCTACCTAAGCTAGTAAAGCCAATTAGCACAATTTGAAAAGAGTGCCAGATGGGAAAATAGACTAGAGTTTCTTTTCAAAGTAATCAACATCATTCAAATGGATTGTTGGAGCTAGTACATATTGATCTATGTGGTCCCTCTAGATTCAGAAGTCTCCATAGTGAAAGGTAATTTATGCTACTTATTGATGATTATTCTAGAATGATATGGGTTGCTTTCTTAAGAGAAAAATGTGAAGCATTAGAAAAGTTCAAAAAGTTTCAAAGCTATGGCCAAAAATGAGAAAGGTCTAAAAATCAAATGCTTAAGGTCAGACAGAGGTGGTGAGTTCACCTCCAGGGAATTTAAAATTCTTTCTATGAAGAGCATGGAATCAAAAGATAGTTATCTACTCCCTCAACCCCTTAATAGAATGGTGTTGCTGAGAGAGAATAGAAAAATTCTGGATGCTGTTAGAACAATGATGATTGAAGGAAATGTGCCTCACATCTATTGGAGTGAAGTAGTAAGCACTGTTGTGTATACTTTGAACAGGGTAAATGTAAACGGTAATTCTGGTAAGAATCCTTTTGAACTATGGTTTGGTTATAAGCCTACTGTTAAATATTTCAAGATCTTTAGAAGAAAGTGTTATATCAAGAGAGATGATGATATAGGAAATTTTGATGCAAGAAGTGATGAGGGAATCTTTCTAGGTTACTCTACTAGAAGCAAGACCTACCAATCCTATAACAGAAGATTAAGAAAAATGGTTGAGAGTGCAAATGTAAGAGTTGATGAGGACTCTACTAAATCATCTAGATATTGTGGATATGATTCAGATGAAGACAATACAAACAAAGAGAAGAATGTTTAGACACAAAATCAACTTCAAATTGTGCCATATGTTTCGGTAAGACAACTTCAATTTGTTTAAGGAAATCAAGATAGTCAGGAAGAAGATACAAGTGCAAGTGCAGAAGAAAGAATAAAAGAATTAGAAGTTTGAGAGAATCCTAAAACTCTAAGGTATGTAAAGCTAAATCATTCTAAAAATCAAATTATAGAAGATAAGAATAAAGGTGTGCAAACTAGAAGAAAGGTTGCAGAAGAGTATTGCCTAATCTCCAATATTGAGCCTAAAGATGTCAAAGAAGGCTGCAATGATGAACACTGGATGGAAGCTATGAAGGAAGAATTGATGTAAATTGAAAAGAATGATACATGGATACTTGTTGCTAGACCAAAATACAAGAACGTGATTGGTACTAAATAGGTCTTTCAGAATAAGCTGAATGAACAAGGTGAAGTGGTTTGGAATAAAGCAAGATTGGTATGTAAAGGGTATTCACAAATGGAAGGTATTGATTTTGAAGAAACCTTTTCCCCTATTGCTAGAATTGAAGTTGTAAGGTTATTTCTTGCTTATGTTGCATACAAGAACTATAAAGTCTATCAAATGGATGTGAAGTTAGCTTTTCTGAATGGTGAGCTAGAAGAAGAAGTATATATTGAACAACCTGATGGATTTCAAATGATTGACAAAGAAGACATGGTTTATTGATTGAAGAAAGCCTTGTATTGACTCAAGCAAGCCCCTAGAGCCTGGTATGCTAGGTTAGACAAATACATACTAAAGGTTGGATTCAATAAAGATACTACTGATAGTAACTTGTATTTCAAATTGGATCATGATAAAGAATTAATCAGAGGTATTTTTTGATGATATTATTTTTGGAGGAGATGATAATCTATGGATGAGGTTTGTTGATGAAATGAAGAGTGAATTTGAGATGAGCATGATTGGAGAGATGAAGTTTCTAGGATTGCAAGTTAGTTAGACAAGGGGATCATCATATCTTAGTCAAACTATGTTAGAGAACTGCTAAAGAAGTTTGGCATGGATGACTCAAAACTTGATGGTACTCCTATGGTAACTAGATGTAAGTTAACACAGAATGATGATTCTCCTAAGAAAAATCAAACAAGATACATGTTGATGATTGGTGGATTGCTCTATCTAACTTAGACCAGACCAGACATTATGAATGTTGTATGTATGGTTGCAAGATTTTAGGTTGATCCAAAAGAGTCTCATGTGACTATTGTTAAGAGAATCTTTGGGTATCTAAAATGAATAGTTGATTTTGGACTTTTGTATCCTAAGGATGATGATCTTACTTTAAATGCATATACTGATCCAGATTGGGTAGGAGATGTAGATGATAGAAAGAGTACTAGTGGTGGTGCTTTCTTCCTAGGGAAGAAGCTAGTGTCCTGGTTGAGAAAAAAGTAGAATTCCATTTCTCTATCTACTACTGAGGTAGAGTATATTACTACTGCAAACAACTATATACTCATGTGATATGGATGAAACAGATGCTAAAAGATATCCGAGTAGTATATGATGAACCTATTGCCATATACTATGACAAATCAAGTGTAATAAACATATCAAAGAATCGAGTGCTACACTCTAATACTAGGAGGCATATATCAATCACGTTTCACTTCTTAAGAGAAAAAGTGTGTGAGAAAGAAGTTAGGATTGGAGTATGTACCTACCAAGGAATAGATTGCAGACATTTTCACCAAGCCATTTCCAAAGGATACTTTTGAGTATCTCAGAGGGATGCTAGGGGTCATTACCCCTCCTGATTTGAACTAAAGATGCATTTTTCTTGCATCAATCTGTGTGCTTCATAAATATTTCCTGATCTGAATTAATTTTTTTGTGGTTGCTACTTAGGGGGAGTAGCTAGATGTGTAAATATGTGGTTCAGAGCTTGTATGTGGAAAGATAATGTTCATCTTTGACATTGATTTCAAAGGGGGAGAAGAGTCATGTGAATTTTTTTTGCTTATCTAGAGTAAAAAGCCTTGTGGGGAGAAGATCTTGTAGAAGAAGTCAAGGAAGAAGAGTTAGAATTTAAGAAGTGCTAATTGAGAGTTGGGTCAATGGTGTTTTTCACATCATGTGTTGCCATCAATGCCAAAGGGGGAGATTGTTGGATCCTATGGTTGTGTTGTTGATATGAGGTTGTCATTGATGTCAACACTATTATAATTTGATGTATTGAAGGGTGTATACGTCGAGGATAATGAGAAAATTGTAAAAGAAAATATTATAGGTTCCCAATGGAACTATGAAGGTCATGAAGGTGTGTTGTTATGTACATTAAAGATCAATTGTTGTCGACTAAAGGTTTATTGTTGGGTGTATCTAGTCCATCCACTAAAAGTTTTAGAGGTCTGCGTGAAAATTTGTTCAAATTATGAGGATTTGTGTTTTGACAGTATTTTTGTGGTCTCTATTAGTGTTCTTGATCAAAGTTGGTATAATTCTGGTAATTCTAGTTGCTATAGATGTTTCTCTATTGTTTCTTGGTGCTCTTGGATGTTTCTAGATCATGCTCTATCTTTTTTCATGTCCACATTGATTGGTGTGCCCATGGTTGAAGATTTTTCTCAGTATGTTCAGGTTTTCATGTTCTTGGATGACATGATGGTTGTGGCATGTTGTAGATCCTTGAAGATTAATTTTGAATGTTTGGCATGCTCAAGGATATTGTTTTGGGTTTTATCATGATATAGTCGACGATGTTTGATCCACATTGAAAATTTATTTGTAAATTTGGGTTGACATTGAAAATATGTCTCATATGTCTGGCTGACTAAGTTGGTGTAATTCCTTGTTGTGGATATATAAGAGTGATTTTTTGAGTGAAGTTAGTTTGTGCATAAGATTGAATGTATGCCAGAGAAAGTGCAGATGCATAATTAGTGTCCAAATCATTTGATTGTAGAGCAGACTGAGAAGAAGTTTGAGCGAAGTGTGAAGAATTTTTTATGTGCTTAACTAGAATTGTAATCAAGCTTGTGTAGAAGCTATTTTCTTAGTTCATACTTTGTGAATCTAATCCATATTGTTGTGTATTTTTGGGTAGTGAGCACTCTTGTATTTGAGCAATGAGCTCTAGGCAGTGTGCTTGAATGCATGTACATTCCCATTATTTTTCATTATACTTTTAATAGGGTATAATCTTGTGGACTCACATCCACTGTGGTTTTTCCCTTAACAAGGTTTCCATGTAAAAAAAATCTTGGTGTTCTCTATGTTTTTGATGTGTTGAATGTTTATGGTTTATTGTTTATTCATCAGATCTGAGATTGAGTTAAGTTTGAAAAGGTTTAAATATTTTGTGACAATTGATTCACCCTCCCTCTCAGTTGTTTGTTCTTGTTTTGCCAATATTTTTTGTTGTACAAACACCAGCATGCTAAAGAGACACTGACATGCCACACTATCATCACCGACCTATGCTTCCATCCTTGGATAGAGAGTTGTTTGAGGTACAGTCCAAAGTCTAGAAACTAGCTTGTCTAACCCCATTTAGACATTTAGATCTATAGAGTGACATAAGAACTTGAGAGTGCTCTTTATTCTCAATTCTTATCCCAAACACCCATTAGCTTGAGGTAAGTTAGAGAATCTCTCTGCTCTTAGCTCTCCATGACTTGGAGCCTTGGTATGGTTGGTCCCCCTCTCTTACATTTTTGGTGAACCCGACATGAACAATGTCTATCTATTTTCCTACATTGATACTTTTCCCTCACTCCTGGTGACTATTGTAAGCCTGAGTGTTGTGTAGGTTTATGAGCATCACAACCCATTCCATGAATTTCAAGTATGTTGTTAGGAGAAGTGTGCAAAACCTAGTAATGGAGAAGATGAAGGTCACTTCTAGTTTCACCTCTAGTTTTCCCACTGGTCTAGCTATTGACTTTACTACTGGTTTTCCTATAGGCTTTATTGGTGAGACGGGTTTCATAGATTAGACTACTCACATTCCTACCCCTCCAACATCCCCTATGACTTCATCTGTGGATGAGAATGAGGCTATGCATATCCTTGTAAAAAACCTTTTGGCATTGGATAATAGATTGTTAGACCTTGTGAAGCATTTGGAGAGAGCACCAAGCATGGTGAGAGCCACTAGGCTTACTAGTGAGGTGATACATCTATTAGGAAAGGATCAGATGGGTATATAGTTCTTACACACCCTTATCAATCTAATCGAAGCTTACATCCCCTCATATAAGTCTAGATTGGGCACTACTTGAGAAGTGATCAATTCCTATGAAAGACAAATAGTCATTTCAATTCCTACCACATTTGTATGCATGGCCAAAATAGGCCCCTTGATTAGTGTCTCCTCTACTTCTTAAAGGCATAACACTATCAAGTTGAGGGGTATACCCCTTGGTTTCCATCTTTTATTTTTTCTAAATTATTGGTAGTAGTAGTAGTAGTGAGATAGAGGGTGTGAATCATGGATTTGTAGCCAAAGAAAAGGGAAAAGGAAAATGGTCCTAGAATAAAGGTTAAGGTGACAATGAGGATGTATCAAAGAATTTGAAGAACATCACATGTTATTATTGTGGTGAGATGGGTTATATAAAGAAGCACTATAGAAAAAGGTTGGTTGATAAAAATTCCAATAAGGGAGGGTCAAACAAAGGCACCCCTCCTACTGCCCCTAGCGGTGGAGGCTTTGGTGGAATGAGGGGTGGTGGCTTTGGTAGTAGAGGTGGTACTGGCAGAGTTGGATTTGATGGAGGCCATGGTGGTGGTTTTGGTAGTGGAGGTGGCTTCGATGGAGGCCCTATTAGTGGTGGTGGCTCCAGAGGTGGTTCTGGTGGTTCCACTGGGCCTTTGTCATCCTCTAAGCTTGTTTCAAATTCCCTTCTATAGAACATGGGTTGGATACAAAACAAGTTGGTCAGTGTTTCCCAGGCCTCCATCTAGCCTATTTTTCAACCTTTCTTCTAACATAGCCCATTGTCAGTAGTAATCGCAAGTACTCCCTTCCTACAAGGAATGGAGATTCCTAAGTTTGAAAAGTATGGTGGCAAAGGGGATCCACAAACACATGTGTTAGCCTCTAGCACCATGTGTACGAATTTATTTCACCATGATGCTTTGATGGTGAAACTCTTTCCTTGATCTCTCAAGGACACAACAATCGAGTGGTACTATTCCTTTCCCAATAATTCTATATTCTCATTTGACCAACTCATGAATTAGTTTCTCCATTAGTTCTAGGCTAACATCGGTTCAAAGATGACCTCAAATCTCATCTGACATAAGCAGGAAGATAATGAGAAGATAACTGACTTCATAGCACCATACCAAGAACTCTTTTCATAGATCTCGTATATGTTGTTCGACTCTGATGTTCAGAAGGTGTTCATAGGCAACCTATAGAGAGCCTGGCATGAGAAGTTCGCCTTGATGAAATACCCTTCCTTTGTGCATCTATGTGCTACATTGTGAGAGTATTAGAAAATGGTAGTTCGGGGGACCTTCCTTGTGCTCCTGTCTATAAAATCATCCTCTCCCTCATTGTGTGAGTCACTCAAAGGGACCTTTATGATGGTCAAATGAGGAATTTCTCCAAACTTTACTACACTTTGGTGAGAGTATAGATAGTTATGTACCACTAGAGGAACTTGTTGTACCTTCCAAAATTATCTCATAACCCTCCACTAGTAAAAGGTCATTACAATATATGTGTATCTCACTATAAAAAAAAAATATTAGTGCATCTAGGTCATTCTCCACAAAAGCCAACCCATTCTCCCATAATTCTATATATCTTAGCTTCCAAACTATATCTATTTGTGTATAGCCTATAAAATATATATCACTAAAATAATAAATCTTTGAATCTCCAATCTTTGTGTAATGGATATACTTGAGAATTTATGGTGCATCCAATGAGATCTAGCCTAGGTATCTTGTACATCTCATGAATGTGATGTTCCTAGGAACCCATACCTATAGTAATGTATATGGCATGAGGGTTTGTCCCTCATTATGCACAAAATGATCAAGATCATAATACAAGTGGGTGAGCATTCTCTAACCTCATATAAAAATATTAATATTAATCTACCTCATCTCCATGACTCAAATGATATGAACGAGGTCCCCATGAAGGTGAGTGCCTTGTCGATCCATAAACACCATCAGGACCCCTTTAGTAATCAATATCTACCTAATCAATTGAATGGGTATTGACTCCTACTTGATCCATTACACATAAACAAAGGGAAGAGAGGTGGGTATCATAGTGGTAGCACCTTTTCTTGACTCACCCCTCTCTATCTATCTTAACACATTGAGTTTTATCTATAACACCCTATGGAATGTACAAAGCCTCTTCTTGACCTTTGTCTCCTCCAATTTATCATCTTCGCTATATCCTTGCTCATCATCTGAACCTTACGCACTAAGATCCCCTCCAAAGTCATCTATAAGAAAAATGGGTGTTGATTGTGTAGTATTCCACCATCTAATGAATCCCTCTATCAAAATAACATAATCCACATCCAAAATATATAATCATCCCCCCTCATTGCTTGAGTCACTCAAAGAGACCTCTATGATGGTCAAACAAGGATGGTCTCCAACCTTGACTATGTTATGATGAGAGAGGAAAGAGGTTCATAACACTAGAGGAACTTTTTGGTACCTACCAAAATTATCTCTAAAACCACCCATATTAAAAGGTCATAATAATATAATTTTATCTTTCAATAAAAAGGAAATTTCATTGCATTTGGGACATCTCACCAAAACTGACCCATTCTCTCATATCTCTATATAGCTTAGCTTCCATACTATCTCTATTTGTATAGCATATGTACTAAAAATCTATCACTAAAGTAAAAAATCCTTGAATCTCCAATCTTTGTGTAGTATATGTTTGAGCAAGTGGTTCATTCGATGAGATCTTGCCTAGTTATCTTTCACATCTCATGCATGTGATGTGCTTAACAACCTAAAGTTTTAGTAATGTACATATGTCATGAGGCTTTGTCCCTCATGACACAAAAAAATATTGAGCTCATAATATAGGTGGGCGAGCATGCTTTGACCTTACACAAAAATAGTTTGACTCATCTCCATGGATCAAATGATATGAATGAGGCCATCATGAAGGTGAGTGACTCATACATCCATAACCACTCCCATTATCACTTTAGCAATAAATATTTTCCTAATCAATGGTATGGGTAATGACCCCTACATGACCCATCATGCATAGACATCCACTAGTGTAATAGTTTCCCTAATTGGGAGATGAAATATGGATGTGTACACATCTCATTTCTCTATAAGGACCATGAGAATTGTGGTGTGGAAGTGCATCTCTAAGAGATCAAATACCTAGTAGAACCTTGGACTCGGTGTAATAGTACATTCTCTTCCATCAAAAGAGTCAATAATTGACTTTAAAGTAAGGACAAATCTACCCCCTCAACATTCACTCACATAGTAGGTAGTAACTAAAAACAATTAAAAATTTCCTATATCATACATCTCTACATTTATAAATCCTAAATTTCTCAAAAACAATAAAAAAATATTGCATAGTAAAGGGAATAGTAAAATTTTTATTTTATTTATTTATTTAATAATTTTTTTATAAAAATTCAAAATAATTTTTCTTATGGGTGAATGACCCTTTCCCTATTTTCCTTATAACAAGTGGAAAAAAAACTATGGGGCACCTATTCACCATCTTTCTCAAAATCTATTTTGAAATTTTCTTCTTTAAAACATTCTTCTCTCCATGTAGTTTCTTTTGATTTTGGGAAAATGATACTTTTTTATTTTACAAGATATTTATAAATTTGTATGTTAATTTAAAAACCCTACAAAATTTTATGTTGAACATCATGGAGCATTGCCAAACTCAAACCTAGGTACATTATTATTCCACTTGATGCATGTTTGTGTCCTCTAAAATTTTCTCTTTTATAATACATTATTATAAATTCATGTATTTCCATGTCTACTTTAGTGTGACTAATTTATTAGTGTAATTAGCTCACTAAAGTGGAGGGAAAAGGTGGTATCAAAAATTGATACTAGTGTAATTTCACATGTATAGCTTGAACCCACCTAGATTTAATAATTAATGATAAATATTTATATTTTAAAATAAAATATTTTATCATGTAGTTAAGAAACACAAAGTATTACCAACTTGTAACCTAAATTTAAGTAGAATTCTCCTAGATGATAGCACTATGTGTAAAAAATTTCTCGACACACTAACATCCAATGAATTTTTGAAATTCAAAAGTACACATTCTATGTGGACCACTTATGACATGTGTCCTAATTCTTGAACGAGAAAGTAGATCCTTTTCCTTCCTAGTCGAGAAAATAAAACCCTTTTTTCATTTTGGAGGGATCTTTGAGACTCTCATAAAATAAATTCCCTCTCTCCTTCACTTGAGGAAACTCTATCAAAATATTTACAATCATTATTTTAATCTTGAAGCAAGCATTTTTTATTATTGTGATCTATCTCAAACAACAATTGAAGCTTCCAAGTTAGTGATCTATTGCCAAATCAATCACAAATATCACAAATGATCTTGAACTATTGGTAATACTCTCTATTATATATTGTTATTATCCTAGATTTGTATAATAATTTATTTACATTAAAATATATCTATTTATTTTTTCTATCAAATTTATTCATACTCAATGGTTTTCCTCATAGACTAGGGTTGACAACATTATCAAAAAAATATTTTTATAGTTTTCTTTTAATCCTTAATGCAACTAGAATTCAAAAGATATAGTCTATCATATTTTATTTTGGTTATCTATGGAGGTTGAAAGATAAACACTAGGGTTGAATTGAGATAAACCCATAAACAACCCACAACATTGATCTCATCTCTATGTGTGTAGGTTAGTATGTATTTGACAATTGAGATGAGAACTTTGGGAAATTTTGAACTCTCTGGTGAAGGACGATAGAACTACACAAGGACATTTGTATTATTCCTTGACATCTCAATAAGTGAGCTCCAACATCTTATGCCAAACACAAGCTTTTGTTTGTTCTTTCATTTATAGTTGGAAATAAAATTTTATTTGAATATATTATTTATTTAATTCAACTTAAATTACATATTATTCTTGTGTTAATAGATAGAAAAAGGTTCTTAATTTTAGGATAGAACATTTATAGTATTTTTACTTGAAATTTTCTTCATTTTTATATTTGGGTGATAGCATATATATCATATTCTAAGGTAATATAAGGATTTTTTGGTTTAAAGTAGTTATCTTTAACTATATCAAATTCCTTACATTACAATTACTATTTAAATTGTAATAAAAATATATATTGCAAGCAATAATTTAGAATTGGATTTGGAAACAAATGAAACATGAAGGATTTCTATTCTAAAATATTAAAAACCTAAAAATAGAGCTCAAATTGAAGTTTAGAACAATGCAACAAAATAAGTAGTCAAGATAATGTTTTCTTTTAATTACAAGAATCTAGTATCCCCCTATAAACTATAGTGTGTGTGGTAAACTTTTTTTGCATGACCTAGCATGCCACACCCTCTGATACAACAAGTTGAGGGAGAGATTGAACCTCATGGCCTCTTACCTACAACATGATGTAGTATCCAATTAATCTAGGGCCCCCACCTTAGTAGTCAAGACAATGTTACCATAAAGCTACCATGTGATTTTATTTTCTCCAATGATTGTTGGAATGTGGATACTCTTGGTTTGAAAATTAATTATTTTATACCATATACTTAGCTCAAAATGTGATGTTATAAAATGGATGGGTGTACATGGCTTAAATTTCTAGGTTTTGGGAGAGGCAACAGACAATCTAGATTTGATAAAGAGATCGATGGAGAAGAATGAATGAGAAGATTTACCTAAGATTAAGGAAAGGGTGGAGGGTTGTGATGGAGTTTGGTGGAATAAGGAGTTTTTCATGCATTTACACCTAAATTTGTAAGTAGTTACCAACTATATAGAGACACATAAAAAGGAACCGATGTTACTTAGGACTCCCTTAAATAGGTGGAAAAATTAATAATAATAATAATATGTAAGCAACTGATAATTATTTTTAGTTGTTTGTGAGGTGGAAAATAGGTGTAAATGATCATAAATTTATTTATTTATGTAATATGGAATAGAATTGGTTTTTACTTAAATAATAAGATTATTAAATTAAGTAGGGTCAGAAAGTGAAGGGGCTCTACTAAGTGTTGTATTTGGTTGAATATGATAAAGGTATTCTTGGAAATATTTAGGTGTCTACACATATTTATAGTACAATTCATATATATAAAATTTTTTAATTATTAATAATTATTTACATTTATTTACTTTTAATTATTATGTAAAGTGGTTTTATTCTCTATAACTTGCAACAAATTTCAACACTACATAAACACACTTCATTTTCTTTTTTCTTTTTTTTGAAAAAAGGATAAAATATATATTAATAAAGAAATAAAAAATATTACATAAGGATTTCCATATAGTAACAATTATCACTAACATCAAAAAGAGGAAAATTCAAGGAGGGTTACCATTCACCACGAAGAACCAAGAGAAAACAAAAAATCAAGAAATTATACACAACTAAAGAAATAATAACAATCGTTAGGCAATATCATTTTGAAGAAGGTGAAGGAACTGGGAATATTGATTAGGGGATGGAGAGTCCCAATTTAAAATATTCCAACTATAACTAACCTCCAAAACCCATTTGACAAGAGAATTGAAATTTTGAGAAAAATGAAGAATAAAAATAACAACCATTAAAAATAATTATCAAAACAAACTTTATTTAAAAGAGAAACTAAATTCATGAAATCCAACTTACAAATAACCTGTTTCCAACCCAATTTACAAGGTTTCAACAAAACCGAAAAATAACAGATGATAGAATTATTACTACGAAATCCTGTAACAGAAGAGAAAAAACAAACAGTTCTACCTTATAAATTAATCTGTATTTATTCATATTGCAAAACACGAGGACTATAATCCACATAGTACACGAGGATCTAATAAGAACCTACTATAATCCACATAATACACGAGGATCTAATAACTAGTCACGCTTAGGCTTGGGCATCCAAAGTAACATTTCCCCGTAAACGGAATGACAAGAAGCCTGATTTCGTCCAACTCCGTAGGAGAAATAATGACAGAGTGCCGTAGTGTTCCTTACTACCTTTTTGTCATCCTGCGTGACCTCCAACTGAAGATCAAATACCTCACTCTCATTGATAGAATGACAATAAATCACTGCGTAAGGAAACACGAAGTTATGGCACGTTACAGGCGATTTATCGCCCAATATATTCTCCCTCTTAGCCACTTTGGTAACCGTGGCCCGCTGACCAGATCCCACAACGGACTGGTCACTAACCAGGGCTACGTCAGATCCCAAAAGGGATACTACGAATTCCACCATGCCCTCAATGGATGTGCTGTACCTCTTCACTTCTCCTTCTTCCGCCCTTTCCTCGCACATCTTCAACGTGCCCACCATGTTACGGGACATATTCGACTCGCTCGGGATGTCCAACAACTTCAAATTTTGAGAAACATTTGCAGTAGAGAATGGCGGCATCATCTCTGCTAACTCACTGGGCAAAAATGGCATCCATGTTCTGGGAAGGCCCATATCCGGCAATATTATTTCCCCCGACTCCCGCAACTCTTCCTTGTCAAAGAACACGTGCTCCTTCACCTCCTCAAGCTTACCTTTGGAGTTTCCAAAATTTTTACAACCACCTTCAAACGGTACGATTTCATGGCATAACAAACCGTCAGACCGGCAGAAGTGGGAGGCATCGAAAGAAGTAGGGTCTCTGCTCTTCAGCGCCGTGGTGAAATCCCTCAGCTGTCTTAGAGAAAGAGGGGACAGACGATTCACTAGCGGTTGGGGTATTCGAATGTGTGGAAGCTTCTCTCACCACCGTTGATGCTATAACTCCGCAACGTTACTGTTGTCGGCACCAATCTTATCGAGCCCAATAATTGCCTGAAAGCCATGCGCACACTATTAGTCTTCCTTGTGTAGTACACCGCTCAAAAACTAAAACAACCAAACAAATAAACAACTAAAAAGTAGAAAACTTAAAAGTTGCCATCCCTCTGAAACAACTCACACTAGCTCCGACCACCAGAAGTAGCAGAACTCTGCTTGCCGTAGCCATTGCCTCACTCCAGAAGCGCTATATAATAGCTATTCCTTCACTGGCTTCTCAATTATGAAGTTCTCTAATTTCCTCTCTTTATAGGATAGTTTTCTCAAGCAGCCCGCGCACAGTGATACAACCAAGGGAAAAACTAAATGTCTTGGTAAAAGCTGTCAACAATTCATCCTGGCCACTTTGAGGTTGATGGAAGTACAAGCGTGGTGAGATATCCTGCGCTGGCGGTATTCAATTGGTTTGTACTGCTTTTTTAATATTCTTATCATATAGGGTTCTAGTGACAATTTTGAGACTAGACCGTCATTTGTCGTTGTCGATGAACTATGGTATGCGGTAGCTTTTCCATCAATTATTTGGATACTCAATAAAGCTTGCACTCAATTTTCTATATGAGTTTTGAGCTGTCGAATTATGAAGGAATATCATTTTTGTTTTCTAGCTATGATTTTTTGAGGCGTCTATTTCGAAATGGGCCATAATTTTGCGATATTTTTGTTGGTTGATTTATGGTACTTTCTTTTTAATTATCACAAATCACCTTTCACGAAATCGAATCAAATAATTTAGAGGAAATTAACAAGTAAAAAATAAAAGGTGAAAGTAAGCATGCATTTTCTATTTTTCAAAATTTTCTCCTTTTTCTTGGGTTTCTCTGATGATCCGGCATGGCAGGGGGCTCAACAAGGCTCCCCCATCTAAAAATGTTGTTCCCCATCATATTACAACTATGGGTTTTGTGGCCTCGTCTTTTATAGGGGTTTTGTCACGTACCCCTAGCAAATCCCTAGTCACCCCCCCTTTGGGGTTGTAATCCTTTTTTATGAACAATGATCCAGTATCTTATGTGGACAAATTTGTGGGTGGAAACGCGCTGACTATGGCTGCTCAACGTACTTTGTTTGCCTCATGCTTTGTTGAAGGATAAGAAGTTGATGTCCTTGGCCAACATTTGGACGAGGCAATCGAGGGTTTAAAGTTGTCTTTGATGGGAAAATTCTTAGTGAACTGCCCAAACATTGACCAGGTACAAAAATGGGCTGATGATACTTGGAATCTTAAAGATAGTGTTTTTATAAGCGCCATGGATAAAGGTTTATTCCTATTTAGTTTTTTTGCATGAAGATATGATTAAGGTCCTCACAGGTGGTCCTTGGGCCTTTGATCGAGGTTTTAAAAATTTCTTGTTCCTTTGTAAATGGAAACTAGGCTTTGATGTTTCAAATGACCTTGGTAAGGTAGCTCTTACTTGGGTATGTTTGCCTAATGTCCCTTTGGAATTTTGGAATCATGGCATCTTTAAAGGGATAGTTGAGTCTTTTGGTAGCCTATTGGTTGTGGAAAAAGTCACTCAACTCAAGTCTTGACTTATTTTTGCTAGAATTTATGTTAATGTAGACATTAATATAATCCTCCAAACCATGGTTACCCTAAAGTCAAAGTTTGGTAAGTGGGTTCAACCGTTGGAATATGAAAATGCCAGAGTTTTCTACTAGGTCTACAACAAGTTTGGTCATTTGCAAAATTCTTGCAATGAGATGCTTATAGATCCTCTGAATGGGAAAATGGGTGTGTCACAAAACCTCCCTTCTAAAAGTATTGAAATGGCTCTTTGGGATTGATGTTGAAATTTTTTTGAATCCTACCTCAGTTG
Source organism: Sequoia sempervirens (assembly GCA_007258455.2). Taxonomy (NCBI): domain Eukaryota; kingdom Viridiplantae; phylum Streptophyta; class Pinopsida; order Cupressales; family Cupressaceae; genus Sequoia; species Sequoia sempervirens. The sequence continues at coordinate 8,773 of VDFB02366918.1, read as the reverse complement.
TGGCTAATCCTTTGTTGAAGGATGATCCTGTTAGGGGTTTTTCTATTGAGAAGACTCTTAAGAATACCTAGAATTCTACAAACTCTAATACTTCTCTCAAAAGGGATAAAGTCACTACTCCTCCCAAGGATGTCTCAACAGAGCCTTTGACTACATATAATGTGAATAATTTTGATCTACTATTTTTCCAACCAATCCTATTCAACCTGGTTTGGTCTAGGAAGAACAACAACGAACTTGTAGTCTTGAATCCAAGATTTTGGAGCTTTAAAAGTCAATTCCTGATCTTAAATCAGAAGGAAAAATGTTCTCTTTTCAGGAAAAGAACATAGATTCTCTTAAGGAAGGACATATAGACCAACAATAGGAATAGAGAAAGGATTATTCTTCTCTTGTTTCCTCTCACAGGAAACAACAATAGACTAAAGACCAACAATAATCTCTAAACAATAAGGATGAAAAAAGTATAAAGGATGTTATGGCCCTACTGGGTTTCTCCTCTCCCCCTACTAATGCAATAGTTGAAGAATAATAGATGCAATTTAACACAAATTCTAGAAAGAAAAAGAAACCTGATCTCTGGCTAGATGTGGAACAAAGTTAGAAGGCTTCCCCTGAAGGAGTCAAGGAACAAAGACAACCTGAGATGTTGCCTCAAGAAAAAGAAAAACTCTTGACTCTCTCTCAGAAGCTAAGTCAAAAAAGAAGTAAGTGGTGGGGGTCTTCTCCCCATTGTAGCATCAAGGTGGTGTTGTTCTTTTTGTTGTTAAAAATGAAATTGATTTCATGGAATATCAGGGGCCTAAACAACCCATTCAAACAACATTTGTTAAAAACTTGCATGGCTGATTGTAAATCGGATATTTTTTTTATTCAATCTAGACTAAAATGAAAATGGATACCTGTGAAAAAGTTATTAAGTTCTTTTGGCCTCATGCCAATTTTGTTGTTAGTGATGCTAATGGTGCTTTGGGAGGCATCACCACTTGTTGGAATCCTACTAGATCGATTGGCTCCATCAGGTTTGGCAACAAAAATCACCTACTGGTATCCTTTGAAGACATTGTTAATTCAACTAAATGGAACTTAATAAACATTTATGGCCCCAACTCGCACCTTGATAGACTTTCTCTATGGGATTTTTTGGAATCTGAAATAATTAACGAAAAGGAGGATTTACAGATCTGTTGGGAGGGAGTTTAATTCCCCACTATTTCCTTCAGAGAAGCAAGGAGGTCTAGATGACATCTTGGAAAGTATGGATTTGGTGGGGTTTTTTAATTCAGCGGGTTTAATGGATATCCCTATGAATGGAACACTTTTTACCTAGTCCAATAGACATCAAGGAAAACGTCTCATTTAGGTCATACTTGATCAAGCTTTTTCATCTCCTCAAACTGGAATGTACTTCAAAACCTTACTCTCATTGCCTTGCCAAGAATGGGTTTGGAACATAATGCTCTCCTCCTTAGTCGGGATGATAAAGTTGCCAAAGGACCTTTTCTTTTCAAATATGAAATAATGTAGACCCACCATATGGATTTCAAAACTATTGTGGAAATTTGGTTGAATGAACCATGTACTAGAACTCCTATGTTTTGCTTGGTCAACAAATTAAAAAAAGTTAAAGAACATTTCAAAGGATGGAATAATTCTCTTTTGGAAATATTTTCCATACTAAGAAATCATTACTAGGAGACAAGATCAAAGAGAATTGGGATGGAGTAGGGAGTGGTTAATGAATCCATATGAATTGAGTGGTTCAAAATAAATAAATAAAGTCTTCTAGAAAGAAAAATCCATGATTCAATGGTTGGTGGAAGGGGACATGAACACTAATTTTTTTCACCAATCAATTTTAAATCCTAGAAGCATAAACAAGATCATATTTCTTAAAAATGAGGATGGGTTAATCCTTCATCTAGAAGATGAAATTTCTAAGGAAGCAATTTCTTTCTTCTCAATCTACCAAAACTCTCTAGTTGTTGATCCAGAAGTGCTTGAAAACCTATTGCAGGTTATTCCTCAAGTCATCTTTGAGCAAGATCTAAAAGATTTATCCAAAGTTGTTTCTCTCAAAGAAGTCAAGATTGTAGTTTTCTTTTTTGGTGCCTATAAAGCCCCTAGACTAGACGGTTTCCCTCTAGCCTTTTTCTAGGAATTTTAGGATGTCACCTTTGTTGATCTATTTAATGCTTCTCATGACTTCTTTAGATCGGGTAGTCTCCTAAACCAAATTAATGCTACTTTTATTACACTTATTCCCAAATTTGAAGAAGCACCTTTAATGTAATACTTCAAGCCTATAAGCCTTTGTAACACCACTTGTAAGATTTTTTCAAAGATAATGGTTAATAGATTGAAGTCGATTTTGAACAAGATGATTGTTGTTAACCAGAAAGGTTTTGTTCAAGGGAGGCACATTTTAGATGCTCCTATACATATACCCATGAGGTTTTCCACTCAATGGAATTAAGTAAGAAATAAGGTATGTATTTTAAGCTTGAAATTTCTAAAGCTTATGATAGGGTATCCTTGCCATTTCTCATTGTTGTCCTAAAAAATTTTGGGTTCAGAGGAAGGTTCCTCAATCTAATAACTTCTTGTGTCATGAATCCCAAATGCTCAATTTTGGTTAATGGTGTCCCTGAGGGGTTCTTATCCTATGGAAGGGCTTCAAGACAAGGTGACTCCCTTTCACCTTATCTCTAAATATAATAGTGGTTTAGGTCCTAGGAAGAAATATTCAAAAACTATTAGATACAAAGTTGTTAAAAGGGTTCAAAGCTACTTCCTCCCTACCCTCGACCTCTCATCAGTAGTTAGTGGATGACACTATTGTTATGGGAGAATCCTCGGTTGTAGAAGGAGGTCACTAGAAAGACATCCTTAACAAGTATACTAAAGTTTCAAGTCAACACATCAACTATAACAAAAGTAAAATTTATTTATTTAACACTGACTAGATAATTAAAGAAAGGGTGTTGCACAATATTAGCTATCAAGAAGTTGACCTCCCTGCTCCTTACCTTGGTCTCACATTCATCTCCAAAAAACCTCATAGTAACTATTGGAAATACATACTTGAAAGGATCCAAAAAAAATTGCAGGCTAGAAAGGGAGACTTTTAAGCCAATTAGGGAAACTACAACTACTCAAAGCCTCATTGAAAAAAAATCTAGTCTACTACCTCTCCCTCTTTAATATTCTGGTCTTTATTGCAAAAAATAATTGAATTGATCCAAAGAATATTCTTGTGGTCAAGAATGGAGGAAAGAAACAAGATAGCCCTTATTGGATGGGAAAAATTATATGCTTTGAAGAGGTATGACGGTTTGGGAATTTGAAGGCTGAAGCTCATTAACAAAGCCTTGGTTGCAAAAATGGGATGGTACCTACTAGAAGAAGAAAAATATTGGGTCTTGATCCTAAGAGTGAAATACTTGAGAAACAAAGAATAGGGTTATTTTCTATGGGAGGAAGAGCTTCCTTATGGTTATGTCTTTTAGAACAATTTGCATAAAATTAGATGACCTTTGAAACTGGGAGCTAAAAAGAGAATAGGGAATGGAAAAGATACTAATTTTTGGGAAGATGCTTGAACAAAAAGTACACCCTTATCTTCAAATAATAATCTCCTATAGATAAAACATAGGTTGATAAGAGCTCTTGGAAAATAGGTCACCAACTATATCAATTGGGATGGTTCAAAGCCTCGATGGACTAATTTTAGAAATTATCTTAATAGAGCTTTCCTTAGAGGAGGGAGAGAACATAACCAAGAAGAAATAATGCATTCTTTATTGCAACAGGTTGGTGAAGCTAAATTATTTTTGAAAGAGAAAAAAGATGAATAGATCTAGACCAAAAACTCATCTAGAAACATCTCAGTTAAATTTGTTATGAAGTCTTGGAAAAGCCCCTAATTCTGGAGGGTGAAATTCATTAGAACAAGGTATGGATTAAAACATGATACTCAAAGTGAATAGCTTTTGGTGGATAGTATCCTACGGTAAGATTCTCACCATAGATAATTGAAAATGAGAGGTTTCCAATTTGTTAATAAATGTTATTTATGCAATGATGTTCATGAAGTTCAATAATGCATTTTTTGTTTCAATGTTCCTACTCATGTGAGGTTTGGTCTTTTTTCCTTGCTAACCTCATGACTGAATGGGTTTCCCACCCTCTATAAATTTGTTCATGGACTATTGGAATAAATTTCCTTATTCCCACATCATTGCTAATCTATGGCGATAAGTCTCCCCTTTTATAGCTTAGGGTTATGGAAGGAGCAAAACAATAGAATCTTCAAGGATATTGCCATAAACAACAAAGATCTTGGCATGTCTATTAGGAATCATATTCAATAAAATATAGACGCAAGGAAACACGCCCCTTCTAAGCACATGCCCTCATATAAAGAAATACAAATAAAGCAATTATGGGGAATAACACAAGACTTAAAAAACTTCAATTGGGCTAAACAATTAATAAGAAAAACTATAATTTTTTCCCCTTCAAATATAGATTGGATTAAATACACCTTTGATGGTTGCTCCAAGGGGAATCCTATAAGGGTAGGAGCTAAGGGAGTAATAAGAGATCATCAAGGAAATTTTATTGAAGGATATGAAAATGGTTTGGGAATTGTTTCAAATAATCATGTTGAGGCTATAGCTGCATGGGTTGGTATAAACCGACTAAAGGACAAAGGTTATGTAAAGGTGATAAATGAAGGAGATTCCAAACTAATAATTGACAACTTAAAGGGAATTGATGATGTGCCTTGGGAACTGAGAGACATCATGGATGACTGTAAGAGAACTCTCAAAACCTTTCAACATTAGAAAATTTGCAACGTGTACAAAGAAGGTAGCTTGGCAATAGATGCTATGGAAAATGAAGGTCTAAGTTAGAATGGGTGGTCCTACTAGGATTTATTGGTACTGCCAAGTCACATCAAAATGATAATTAAAAGGGAGAAATTTGTCTCCATGTATAATCCTATATGGAACAATGATAGCCAACCTTTATTGGGATGATCTTTTATTTTTCTCTAATGATGATAAATCAAGGAAATGTTAAAGAGTTATGGATCATCCTGTTAATGATAATATGGGGCATTATGGTATGTATGGGGACATAGAACCCTAATGATTTAACTAGTACTAATTTCTATTCGAAGATGAAGATTGACAACATGTGGGAAGAAAATCTTAGTAATTTTCCATGAATTTCTCCTAAGGGGTGGCATTTTATAATAATTGAAAGTAGGAAATAACCTACTCAAGATCTTTTCGAAAGTCTTTTTATTGCTAGCCAAAAACGCATCTCTATTTCGGTCTCTAGTTGTAAATTTATGTGAGTTATAATCTACTTAAAATGGATTTTTAATGACTTGAAATTAATAATTCCTAATAAAGGTTGGAGAGGAATGCATGAGATCTTTTCTAGTGATCCATCTAAATATCTGACTATTATAATTCTTGATAGCTAAATTAGGTTGTTTCTCTTGAAAATGCAAACTTCAAGTGTAACCATCAATGTTGAAGATTTCACTTTTCCTATGATCTTGGTATTAGATGATACTGGATTAGAAAACAACTACCTACTGCTATGAAAAGATTGTTTGATTACTGAGGATACTATGGGGGATCTAGGAAGAGGACCAAATTGAGTAATTGTGATTCCCTTAGAAAAATGTGGAATCATGGGGTCTCTTTGAAAGAGCAAGTTTCACCCCATTCTTTGAAGCTATGGAGGGATACAATGAAGCCCTAAGCTACAAGTTTGCTAACTCTTGGAGTGATGGGGAAGTGAAAATTTGAGGGTTCCAATTCTTTTTTTTAATGCTAAATTAATTTCTCAAGCTATGAGCCTGCCTTATGAAGGAAAGAAGATTTCCAAAAAGAGTATGCAAAATTACTAGGAATATATTGACAAATTCTTTGAGGCAAAAGAAAAAGTGAGGAGATTCTAGAATAGCTACTTTAGACTAAAGCTTGTAATACCCTACCATATGTAATGTAAGTTTTTTTGTGATGAAATATTTTACTCTTGAAGGTCATTTTCAGTTGATGCATGGATATCGCTTTCCTATTCTAAATCACATTCATCACCTGGAGAAAATTAACCTTTCTTTCTTTCTCCTCTTGTCCCTCCAACAAAGAATGTAAAATGGTGCAAACCCCCGACTGCATTAGTGTCTCATTAAATGTATCTACAATTTTTTCCTTACTATAATTCCTCAAAATAATCTAGCCCTCAAACTCCTTGGAAACATTGATATCATAAAAGCTTTATTCACATAGAGTTGCTTGAAATTAAATCTCACTCCCCTGACAAAGTGACTAAGTCAAAAAAGAATAAGTACCCTCCCCCATGATAGATGAACCCTCTTGGGATGAGCTCTTAAGAATCACTACATAGAATTATAATTCTTCAACTCTCTTCTAGATTAATTAAATGAAAAAATGTGGTGATAAAGGAACCTAGCCCAAAAATTCCCACTATCACTATTGAAGATGACAACCTAATAATATCCTTGATAGTGGCTTGATGCCCCCTAGTGGTTGAAGGTCTACTCGCCCGGATATTGTTGTTTCTAAAGGGTTAGAGGTTGGTAAAAAGGGTTAAAAAATTGGTGAAAGGGAGAATAGGGTCTCTTCTAAGTAGGGTGATAAAAAAGGAAAAAAGATAGTGATGGTGGAGAAAGAGGATTCTTCAAAGGAAGAATACATTCTTGATAGTCTAGGGGATACTGAATTTTATGACAAAGAGGAAGTTTTTTATTTCAAAGAAAAATAAGAAGATAGCTAAGATATGCAAGAAGAAAATGAGTAGGGAGCTCAGATATTGACATGGGAGAAGGGTTTGGTTTTGGAAAGAATATGGGAAAGAGACTACAAATGTTAGCAGGTATGGACATGGAAGTGTAGAGAAGGGGGATTCATTGCTCATGAGTCTCTTTATTCTTAAGAGAGTCCCAAGGAATGAAGTGCCCTAAACTACCTCAATGAACAAAGTGAGAGTTTTAGAATCAAAAAGATAAGATCACAAAGGTTTTCTAGATAGACTGATAGGCTCTCAGCCAAAGGATGGTAGTACAGAACAAGGATGAAAGCACGATGTTTTGTAGTCCTAAAGGTGTGCTAGAATATTGCATGGACTAGAAACTGAGAATATCACATAAAACAACATGAAGCAACTAATAACAATCTAATTACTGAGAATCTCTAGAGTATAGGAAAATAACATAATACAATAGAAATGAAACGAAGTAAATGATAGAGATAAAGAGGATAAGAGATAGAAGATGCTCACAACAAACCAAGTAATGAAGCCTCTAACAAATGGATGTCTTCAATACCTGCACACATAAGACCAAGGAAAAAATGTTGGGGTTTTTTAGGGGCTTGTCATAGTCAAACCCCCATTTCGGTGTTCCCACCTCCATGGATAGCCAGATAAATAGAGAGATTGAACAAAGTAAGCAAATTATACAAAGTGATAAAAGCAATCCCTGATCAAGGTGGAGAATCCATATCATGAGATAGATAGATAGAAAAAATAGTAAAATTCCTAGAAAGGGGATGTGAGAAATGCCAAGATTCTTAAAGGCATGAGATAGATATCACTTGCAAGGCTTGAAGAAGCCAAGGAGAGAGACAAAGTTGTGAGATCCAAGAGAGTTGCAAAGAGCATTGTAAGAACTTGAGAGTGTTGTTGTAGCAAATTATAGAGAGTTGCACAATCTTGAGAGAGTGAGAAAAGAATGTCCAAGAAAGGAGAAGAGAGTTCAAGATAGAGCCCAAGAAGACCAAATGGATTGAAAAGATAGCATTTAAATAGAGACTAGGAGGGAAAAGAAGGTTCTCAAGCCTTTACAAAGCATCCCAAGTCGTTACCATTGAAACAAGTAGCTAACAAGTGGTAAGGCACTCAAAAATGGTCTTTTGAATGCCAAAATGTCACAAGATGCTAGCACAGTGTGTGGACTTCCATGAAACACACTAGTATCTAGACACACCATGCTACAAAATGATGAGAATGAGAAAAGCGCAAGGTTTGACATAAAGCTAATGCATGAAGGTAGTTGATGAAAAGAGGTTCAGAGCATCATGGGAAGGAAAAAGGCTTATGCAGGGGGTAAAATGAAGCTACAAAAATGCTAAGGGAGTGGACACTAAAGAGGATACAAGAATGTATGCGAAATTGCAAGGGGTGCAATTTTACGACATTACATTTTTCCCCCACTTTAGCAGGCATATGAATCTACACTAATATGCATGCTAAAGGAAATCTACTTAAAAAAATAACATCATGATACCAAAAGAATACTATATAGGGAGCATAAAACTCTTCAAACCAAGGAAGCATGCCCCTAGGATGAAGATCTACAAAACAAAAATATTAGACAAGAAATATTTGCACAAGAGAACATGGTTAGAACATAAAAAACTATCATATCACAAGGTTAGAATAGATTAAAAAACATACACACAAGAACACAATAAACTAAAGGATTTGAGTCAGGAAAGTGAAAGAGACCTCGATGTAGAAGGTTGTTTTAGTACTATGTGTTGTCCCCAAATTAAGAAATAACATATAAAAGAACTCTTAAACAGAGAGAAGATAAGGATTGATTGCTTCAAGAGAAGAATGCACCAAAAAATTAGGGAAGCAACCAATGTTGAAGAGAGAAAGACCATATACTCAAGATGAAGATGTAGATCTTTGATCCAATATATAAAATTTGAGAAGAGATGAG
>VDFB02366917.1:145019-156779 GCA_007258455.2 Sequoia sempervirens | reverse complement strand
AAAATCAAATAACCAAAAATCCAAAAATATTCATAAAACCAAGAAAATCCAAAAATTCGTAACATATCAAAAAATCAAAAGGTCAAAAGTTAGTCGAAAAGGTCAAAAGAAAAGTCATCTTGTTAAACTACGGGTCTTTGAGCTCTGAACATAGGCAAGGTTGATCTTTGATCATCCCCCGAGACACCTAGGTTAGTCCTTTCGGAGTCTGTCATAATAAACTAGCAATCCATTTTGTTCATATCTCATCAATAATTGAGTTGGTGTCAATTGAACTACATTGTCTCTACATGTATATAATGTAGGCAAGGCTAATCTATTGATCAGCCCTCAGGCCCCTAGGATAGGTCTTTAGGTTAGTCTCTTGTCAAAATCTCTAAAACCCCAAAACATTTGAAAATTTGAAAATCAAAACATTTGCAAAATCTCAAAAAAAAAAAATCCAAAAATAGCCTCAAAACATTTCAAAAAATAAAAAACATCCAAATATTTAAAAAAATCCATCTATCTCATCTCGATTTCACCCGCAATAAACATCACTCATAATAATCAATCATCACCCTCAACCTTTGGTGAAATAGTCAGAAACAAGTCTAGCAAGTCAAAAGTAAAAACCCAAACATCAAAGTCTCAAGTCTAGGTCAGTAAGTAAACAAGTTGTTCAACTCTTAGTGTCAACAACTTATCATCCAGTCAGTCTCATATCAAATCATCTGATATCATCATGTCCTAGGATGCATCCTTCCTGCAATGGACATCAACATCAGGCATCACCATAATTTAGTCTTGGCTAGCAGTTTTGAAGAACATCAACTTGATTGTTTACTTTGACTTTTTCTTTGGATTTATCTTATTGCACTCATTCCAAGGACCTCTCGATGATGTCCAAATGAAGGATTTAGAGAGATAGGAATGGGGCAATGATCATTATCTTTTATCTACTATGCTTGTTGGATAATTTTTTGTAATATAACCTTGGTCATGCATACTTTGTTTGGGTGTAGGGAGGATGGTTTAGGTATCTTGTTGACCACATAGGAGGCTTTCTTTTCTATGTTTTGGTCTGAGATGTCTGGAATATTTAAACTTCATTTTGAATAAGGTTTTGTATGCCAAGTGTGAACAAGAATACTCCTATCTAATTTTCAAGTCAAGGTCCATCACACTAGGTACAACGCCATCCTGGTTCTTTATACCTTGATACATCGTACTTATGTGTGTAATCAAACATAAGGTAATTGGCCCTTTGAAAATCCTAACTCCTAGGCAAGTAATCATCATCATTATCATCATCTCATGTCTTGTTGGAATCTATTGCTTTCCACGCTAACATGGTACCATGACAGTTAATCACAAATCATTATTACCATTGCACTCATTTTGCATTCACAAACCATTAGCATATTGCATATTGCATATCATATCATATAGGAAACATTAAATCATATCATAACATTGCATTTCCGTCATTGCATAATATAGATTGGTTATTCTAAGCATATCATAAGCATCATTTACATAATCATCCCATAGCATTATCATCATATTATAATCATCATAACAGTAGCATCATCATAAACATCATTTACATTTATCATACTACACCATCATCATAATATCCATAGAACATATATAAGCACCATTTATTTTCATAAGATCATCACATATCATTTTCATTACACACCGTCATAAACGCACGTCATACATGCATTATTACATAAATCATCATCATCATTTCATACATTCATCATTTCATACATCATTTCATCATCATAACATCATAAATACATTTCATACATCATTTCATAATATAGATTTGTTAGTTGAAGCATTTGCATACCATAACATTTTGCATACATCATAGAAAGTGCATCAGAAAAGATAATGAAAAGAAAAATTTGCATCATCATCCACTAGGGGCATAATATAGATTTGTTAGTCACACATCATCATCACATGATAACAAAAAAGGGTATCATTTCATAGCATAAATCATCACATTTACATCACCACATGTAAATCATATAGATTGCATCCATACACCACCATAGAAGCATACATAAAAGATACTGAAGGAGAAATGCATCATATAAGAATCATCATAGCATCATAGAACATCATTGCATCACATATAAAATTAAAATCCATCCATAATGCATCAAAGTAAAGATAGGACATATCGCATATCATTGAATAATCATCATCTCATAGATCATCAAAATAATACACTTTCATGGTACAAAAAATTGGATCAATGTACATGTGTATGTCAATGAGTACAATGGCCCATGGGGCTATAAAAAATGAGCCCATGGGGCACAAAAAAGAATCATGTATCGATCAAAAATAGGCCTAACCCTGTTGGTTGCTGCCCTCACCACCTGCTCTTTCTTCGTGATCCTATACAGGTCTGTGGCCTGTCCTTTGTGAGAAGTCTGGGACTCGGTCTACTCGTGGCATGGCCTGGTAATAATACAATCTGCAATAGTCAGCCTCCTAGATGGTCTCCCTATATGCTCGAAGTGATACTATGCTTTGGGAGGAAGATGCAGCCATGCTCTCTAATTGTTTTCGTTGGCCCATCTCGGTCGTTGCCTATAACTCTACGACCTGTCTCTGCTAGACCGCCTGGTCCTGCTTTGTCCATAGCTAATCTCTCTCAACTATCAATGCTTGTACCTATGCCTACAACTACAAAATCTAGCCATCTCTAGGGTCTAGCTGGGGAGGTGGTTGTACGAGTGGCTGGTCCTGATCCCCATCTTTGGGTCGTGTCGGGATCCTATCTTGTTGTCCCAGATCCTGGTCCTACCAAGGGAAATCATGTCTCTGCTCTCCCACCTATGGGTCTTGGTGTGGCTGATCCTAAGGTCCCCGATCCTGAACCTGATGAACCGGTGGTAGCCCACCACCTCTTTGATCTTGATCTCTACCCCCTGACCCTGTCTTGCTCCCTTTCCTTTGGATCTATGTCAAGAAGATGGTATCCCCCGAATTGTAAGTCTCAATGGTGGCTAAAACTGGTCTTTGTAGGCTTGTGTGGTCCCTGCATCCACTTGACCCTGGTCATACAGCCACTGCTTGGCCACCAGCTATCTGAAAGAATCAACCACCTCCTGGGCTAGTATGTAGTGGCCCCAAGAGCTCTGTCTCATAGTCCTAGAAAATATTGCCATGTACTGATCATCAGGCCTATTATGTGGCTCTCCAAACTACCTTTGTACCCTATCTGGTAGGTATCTCTCAATCATCATGTGCTCTCACCCCTGCATCAGTCTGTCCTATTGGGTGAAGAAGAGCTACTGAACATCATCAAACCATGTGGGTCATCCAAGATATGGCCACCATGTGAACACTCGCATGTCATCCAAGACTCTCCACTAGTGGGGAATCCCGTGCTATACTATGTGGGTGAAAGAGACACTCCCTCTATACCACCAGACAACTAGATCATCTAGCTCCATGGGAACTAGAGCAACTCGAGGACAAAGCACAATGATGTGCTCCCAAGCCCGGATGTGCAAAAGTGTAACCCTTTCCCCAAGAGCTAAGTCATCCAGGTAAGAAAAGTCGTGCAAGTCTATGTACAACAAGGCTAGAAGAGCTAACCCCCATGCAAACAAAGTACATCACCAAACCATCTGCTCCCAAGTGAGCCCCCATCCAAGACTGAAATAAAGGCCCCACCAATCTGGTGTGACAAGACCTGAAATAATAGCTGTAATAACTAATCAGAAGCCAGAAATAGTAGGCCTATGGTGCTCTAGCTCAATCTTCTCCTCTTAAAATACAATTTGATCAATTCCCATGACATCGTAGCAAGCCTCCCCCCAACATCTGTATCATAGATCAGATGCTCACTATGAATGGGAAATTTGTGGATTTTCCACATGTCCTTGAGTGTGACTGTAGCCTTGCCTGTCGGGAGGTGGAAGGAGGAACTCTTGCTGTGCCATCTCTCAACAAGTTTTGTCAGCATCCCCAAGTGTGTCCAAATGGGTAGCGCATAAGCAATGTACCAAAAACCTATCCACCCTAGGTGCTCTTGCTATCGCTCTGTCAACTCATCCAAAATCCCAAAAATCTCTCAAGACCTGTGCTCGCTTGAATAGATCTCTCTCGCCTCCTCCTGCATCAAGAAAATTCATCGTGTTAAAATTGATCAAAAAAATCTTGATCCTAGTTTGTATTGGCATCTTGAAACAACCTCAACGTCACTGCCTATGAAGGCGGTGCAGTTTGCAAACTCCAAACTGTGTCGCTAGAAGCTTCAAACTCCCAAACTGCATCACGACGTTGCAGTTTGCAAAGGTGATTCAATTTAAGAGGAAACCCTAATTTTAAAGGGCATCGCAGTGGTGCACTTTGCGAAGGCACCTCAGTTTGGAATTTGAAACCAAACTCCAAACTATGCCACAACATCGCTACTCATGACGGTGGTGCAATTTGATGCTGAGTGGCACTGCTTGAAATTTGTAGTGGTGCAATTTGGGACCGCTACTAAAAGCTAAGATTCCTAAAGCATTAAATGCACACGAAAAATGAAAAACAAGCTTGGTTCAAGTTGACTCACCAGTGGTCCAGTGTTAGGAAGCCTCTAATGCGTTTGTACCCTATTGGAAATGTGCATGGGAAGTTGTCGTTGCGCCATCTCTCTAGAAGGTCAGAGCTCAAAGCTGCAAAATCTCTTAAGGATAAATGTGAAAATGAATTGGAAGTGGCCCCTCAAGGCCTATTTAAGCCTAGAAATTAGGGTTTTTTGACCCCATTTAGCCATCTAGGAAGGGTCTCGGTCCCCGATCTCATTTTTGGCCCAACCGAGGGCCATTTTGTACCGTTTTTTGTGTTTTACCTCATTTTTTGACCTCCTGGAGCCTTTTTGGACCCATCGGGCACCCTTTTCTCTTTTTTTGCGAGATAACCCAAAAAATAGAATTTTCGTCTGATCTCTCGAGGGGGAAATATATTGGCATGTTTTCTCTTGTCGGGGCAGTAGTGGGGAAAATTTTAAAATGAATTTTTTTTTGGCTTTTGATTGAGATATTTTATTCTTTGAACCAATGTAATGAGTGCATTACTTCAAAGAGGGAAAAAATGTAGGCACGTAAAATGCACTGATTGGCATTACACACCTGATCATGATTAACTAACACCATTTTGTCTTAAATCACCTTCTCAGCTTATCATCACTCTTTGTCTCTTTATGAAATAAATAATCATTTATCTGATTAAGTCATTCTCTCTCGTTAATTAAATTAATCAATTTGGTTTAATTAACCCTAGCTTTTTATTTAATTAAATAAATCAATTTTATTTACTTAATCTCTAAAGTCTCTATTAAATTAAATAAATCAAACTTTGTTTAATTTAATCTAACCAGCCATCCCCTTTAATTAAATAAAACAAAATCTTTATTTAATTAAATCTAAAATCACATTCTTCTCATCTTTTGATTTAAATCAACTCATAAATCTAAGTCAAATTTGTCACATCCTCTAATCCCTCATTAAATTAATTAACCCTTGATTAATTTAATCCTAATCCATGTCCCATCCTCTTTCTTTTGCCACTTGCACATGAAAATAGATTTAATTCATTTATCAAAATTTTTCTCTCAACATGGCATAATAGGGGAATATTCTTCCAAATTTGAAATCTTTCCAAGTGGACTTTGTCCTTCCAACAAGACATTTATTCCATCTTTTGCATTGAGCCAAGTTGGCATTTAAGACATTCCTTTTCCCTCTTACATGTCATTTCACTATTTTCAAATTCCACCTAATTGCATTTTGGCACATTCATCAAAATGTGCACATCCTTTGCCCATTCACACCTTGACAAGTGGCATTTGGCCATTGGTTGAAAGTTAGTCCCATTTGCTTTATTTTGGGAATTTCTCCATCTTGTCTTTCTATAAATAAGAGGTTTCTCTCCTCATTTGATCATCCACAATTTGAGCAAACTTACTATACTCAATTTCATCTTCAAGCATTATCATTTTATCAATTTTATCAAGGCATAGCTAGGTTATTGCAGGTTTTCTCCATGGAGATCATTTGAAGCAATCACCAAGTGGATCAATCATTACCAAGTCATCAAAATCTTGCATAGGAGTTGGGAAAGGGCCAATTTCCACATCAAATTGGCACCAACTCCCTCATAAGATCAAGATTTTGAATGTTTTTAATAGGATTTGATTTATCTCCTTTATTTTTCATTATGTTCTTGTTTTTATTCCTATTTTGAGCATTGCTAATGGATTTATGTGGAACTTTGATCTTGTCTTGCATTTGAATCTTCTAATGTGTTTTTTTGTGGTGTTTTGCAGATGCTAGGATCTTGGTTTTACACATACTTTGGAAAGTGTGAAGTTTAATATGACATTTGAGTTTTTGGGCCAAGACCTAGGGAGGACTCATACACCCAATGGGGTGTATGAGTCCTAGATCCCTAAATATAGAACACATAGCCAAAAATATTAAATTATGAAGTGTCATTTATTAAATGTCAAGATTCTCCTTAGAAAAAAGCAATTTACTAGGCTTGTGGATGAAAAATAGGATCAATTAAGGAATAAAGAAGCCAAATTTCAACACGGAGGGTCCAAAAAAGTGTGAAAATGTAAAGGGATACATTTTTCTACACTATATTTGGCCCCCACTTTAGTGAGAGGATGACCTTGCATCAAACTCACACTAAAGTAGACAAATACGTATCAAGAGGGGTGCAAGTGTACAAATATGGATAGTATAGGAAGACAAAGATCAAGGAGGGTGATCAAGCCCCCAAGATCCAAGATCCCACATCAAACATAATAACAAAAGAACACACACAAGGTGTATGATATGCAGCAACAATACAAGATACACAAACATACAATGTCAAAGACTTAAAGAAAGAAAAGAGAAAAACAAAAAACAAAATAGAAATAAAAATAAATAAAAAGGGGGGTGGATCAAGCCTCGATAGTCTATCCAACACAATTTGGAATAGGTATTGGTTGTTTTTCCTAAATGCATGCTCACTCTGGGGAAATGAAACTTCAGGTTGTCTGCTAAGTGAGTATCCAAAAAGGGGTGGCTTAGTGATAAAGTCATGCCTCTATGTCGGCTTCTCACCATGCAATGAGAAGTCATTCCATCGATTCATCATCCCATCATACTAACCATAGCAAAGCTATCCCTCTGATAAATTTAATAGGTCACCACAAAATGAAACTTTGAGCTTCACAATGCATAACAAGTTGCGTTAAGCAATTATGAAAATTTATGCATGTAAAGAATTTTTTATTTTTCTAGGGATTTTGCTTAGTTCGTGTAAGGTCTCTTCTTAGGTAACATTGTGCCTAATGTCTCCAAGAGAGGAAAATTCAAAGAAATATCACTCTCTTAGAGGAAATCAAACCCAATGACACCACCAAGAAAAGGATGCATCACAAGAAGAAATAAAATTGCACGATGAAACATGAGAAATTTCCAAAGATAATGTCAATGTATGCCCCCACTTTAAAGAAATTGCTACACCATTGCTATGCAAAATTGATTTAAACTAGCCAATGTTCAATCCTAGGACATGATAGCTCATTCAAAAGGCCCTATGCCAAGTCATATCTTCCTGAATGAAACTACATCATGAATAAAGGAGGGGAGGAAAGGAGTTTCCCCCAAAACGCAATGCTAAAGATAGTATGTCACATGCAAGCTAGCTTAAGGCATGTCGTCCAGATCCCAAGCTTGCTCTTATATATACATGGAAGGTGGTCAACTAGCCAAAAGTGATAATGACAAATTCCATACAAGGACAAGGCTATCTAAACCCTTGCCCCCACTTAGTACAAGGAAAGGATGAGCCGAGGTGATTGATGAGAAACATGAAAATCAATATCAATTAGAGGAACTAGGTGTTGCAACACAAGGAAGAGCACCACAACCCTTAATATGTTGAATTTTATTACCCAAAGCCTTAGATTTATTAGTAGAATGATCATGAACTCTATGATATGCACAAAATGAACTCTTTTAGTAAAAATTATTTTGTGTTCTTGGAGGGAGAGATATCAAACGATCTTGGAGGAGTCTTGACAAGATACTCTCTTGATCAAAAGTAGAAGATGTTCCTTTATTTTGTGACAAAGATATCTCTTTCTTAGTAGAAGGTGTCATACTTAAACAAGACTCTTTAGATTGTGAGATTTTGTGCTCTCCTTTACAAGAGGGTGTAAAATCTAACAAATTTGAATCATTAGTGTTTTATGTTATGAAATTGATATTAAGTGAGTATTTCATTGATTCTTTCATTTCTTTCAAAGGACAATAACCAAGACCAATAGTGGTTTCTTGTGTGTTAGGCTCTATAGGAACATGAATACCTTGTTCTCTAGCACCACATCCTTTTCCACTATACCCAAATTGTTTCATAAGTTCATAACATCTCCTATAGATCTTTTTCATTTCTTTTGGATTGGGTGATTGTTATAACCAACTTCAGCAAAGTTTTTTAAGTATGTTTTCTTTTCAACTAAAGTGGTTGAAGTGGATTCTTTCAAAGATTCTATTGAATTTTATGTCAACATTACCACTTTTTTTTTCCCTTTTCAGACTCTTTTGTTATGGTCTTGTATTCTTCCATAAATGTAGGTGTGAAATCCAAGGAACCCAAATCATTTTCCAATAGCTTCATGACTTCCTCAATATGATTTTATTTTTCTTTCTCTTGCATGGGTTCCACTTGTGTAGTTGGTGTCACTACTTTTAAATGATTTTCCATTCCTTTCTCAATGTTCAAACAACTATTTGATTGAGGGTTGGATTTGATTGTATACACTTTGTTTTTGTTGACATACTTCATTCTACGATAAAGGGTAGAAGGAACCCCATTCATCGCATGAATCCATGGTCTTCCTAAAAGAATATTATATGAAAGATCATGAGGCATAACATGGATCATGGTTTTTAATGTTACCTTATCGAATGTAGTAGGTAATGTGATCACACCAAGTGGTTTTTTTCCTATATTTTCAAATCCCCGAATCAATAAGGAATCAGGTTCAATTCTTGATTTATCTATGCCAAGATTATCCAAAAGGGTTACAATATGTACACATTAATAACTGAGACATTTTCAATAAGGGTTTGCTTCATCCTCATCCTATTATGTATAGCTATTATCATGAAAGCGTCATTTTTTTTTACACTCCTAGCAAAGGTAACTCATCTTGATGGAAAGTAATGTCTAAGTTGACCAGAGTTATATCTTAAATTTTTGCTACCACATCATTTGGTTGCACATTAGGAGGGGTAGGAACTTTTTGTAGAGCATTTGAAGCATGCTATGCTAACTAGGTGAGGCTTGAATATGATTCCATAAGGATATCTTAGTAGGAGTATCCTTTAGTTATTCAACAAGATCATACTCCTTCCCACTATGCAAAGGAAAACAAGGAGCACTAGGAAAGATAGGTTGAGGCAATGGCAATGAAATGGGATTGGATTGTGGTTGTTTATTATTTCTTGTGTTATATGTATGAGCAACAATATTGTAACTCGGTTGTTAAGAAACATTCTCATTATCACGTTTCCTTTTAGGTGGTTCTAATATAAGCATAGGTTTATTTTGAACTTGTGGTTATTGTGAGGGTGCATAAATGATAAGTTTAGGCTTAGGAGAGTACTTCAAGCGATATCTAATGTGCATAACGTTAGAAGACTTCTCCTTATTTTCATGATATTTTAGTGAAGGAGAGTCTAATTGTTGGATGTTGTGGTTGTGTTGTTGATATGTGGTTTTGATTAATGTCAACACTATTAGCATTAATGTCTTAGAGGTTATATATGTCGAGGATATTGAGAAAATTGTAATGAAATAAGTTGCAGGTTGCCAGTGGTGAAGTGAAGTTCAGTCTTTCGATGAGCTCAATACGTTGATGATCAAAGGTTGTGGATTAAAGGGTTTCTTTTTTAGTATATCTAGTTTATCCACATTGAGTTTCAGAGATCCACATGAAGATTTGATCGAGTTATGAAGATTTTTATTTTGACAATTTTTCTGTTGCTTCAGTTGATGTTCTTGAATGAAGGTGATGCGATTTTAGTTAGTTCAATTGTTGTGGATGATTCTATGGTGATTCATGATGTTGGTGGATTTTTCTAGATCATGCTCTATATGTGTTGTATTTCTGCATTGATTGTTGTGCTTGTGATTCGAGATTTTCTCTTGCATCTTCATGTTTTTCATGTTCTTGGCCAACAGGGTATTGAAGCGTGTTGTGGATCCTTGAAGATTAATTTTTGAGGGTGGTTCATGTTTGAGAATTTTATTTTGGGTCTCCACTATGTCGTGGTATACCTTGGTTGATTCAGATTAATAATCTTTAATGTTTTGGGCCGACAGTTTGAATTCATTTTATTATTTTATTGAGGCCGACTTGTAGCGATGTAATTTCTTGTTTCGGATATATAAGAGTGATTTCTTTATCATTTGAAGGCATGTGTGTGTGAAGTGTGTGATTCCTATGTGTGAATATTGTTTAGATCGTTTGAAGGTCGAAGTAGAGTGTGAAGAAGAGTGAAGAAGTGTTCATGTGCTTAACCAGAACTATAATCAGGCATTAGCGAATGCTATTTTTCTTAGTTCAAATCTTGTGGATGTAATTCAATCTTTTGTAAGATAGTGTGTCTTCCTTTGGAAGTAACCTTCTTATTTGAGCAGTGAGATCTAGGTAGTGCGTCGAATGCATGTGCATTCCCCATTCACATTTATTTATACTTTTAATAGGGTATAATCTTGTGGACTGACCTCCACCATGGTTTTTCCCCTAACAGGGTTTCCACATAAAAATCTTGGTGTTATGTGTGTTTCCGATGTGTTGTTGATTTATGCTTTCATGGTTGTTGATCAAATCTGAGAATAAGGTTAATAAAGTTGAATAAGTTTGAAATTCTATGAAAACTGATTCACCCCCCCTCTTAGTTGTCTACCCTTGTGTTACCAACAATTGGTATCAGAGAAGGTTCCTTGGAAGAAGTTTAACAACTTAAGGTGATCTAGGATGGTGACATACAAGAAAGATAGTTCAAGATTTGATGGAACAAATTATTCTCTGTGGAAGACTCGAATGGAGTGCCATCTGAGATGCATTGGTGAAGCATACTGGAGCATTACAAACAATAGGTATGTTATTCCTCAGAATGGTCCTACTACTACTACTGAGATTAGAGATGTTGAGTACAATATTAGGGATAAGGAAGCATTGTTGAGCACTTTGATTGATTCTGAGATGACAAATGTTATGGATCTGAAGAATGCTTATGAGATCTGGAAAAAGTTGGAAACTTTGTATGAAGGTGATGCTAATGTGAAGATTGCTAAGTTATAAAGTTTGAAAGGGAAATATGAAATGTTGAGAATGGGTGATGATGAGAACATTACTACTTTCATGCAAAGAGCGAATGAACTTGTGTGTGGTATCAGATGTGCTGGTGGATAGTTGGAAAAATCAGAGATTGTTGCTAAAGTGCTTAGATCCTTACCTGCTTCATACAAAGTCAAAGCTACAACTATTGAAGAGCTCTGGACTATAACAAATGTAACCAGGGACATGTTGATTGGTAAGCTTTCTACTTTTGAGTTAAGTGAATTTGGTGATGCTCTTCCTAAGATAGAATCTACATTCAAGGCTACTACCTCCAGGAGAGATAAACAGAGATATGATATGGGTGAAAGTTCATCTAGAAAGGTATTCAAGTATGAGGAAATGAGAGA
>VDFB02366917.1:122394-144999 GCA_007258455.2 Sequoia sempervirens | reverse complement strand
AGGTTGTTAGTGGTGAAGTGAAGTTCAGTCTGTTGGTGGGCTCAATACGTTGATGATAAGAGGTTTTGGATTAAATAATTTCTTTTTGAGTATATCTAGTTTATCCATGTTGAGTTTTAGAGATCTATGTGAATATTTGATCGAGTTATGAAGATTTGTATTCTGACAATTTTTTTGTTGCTTTAGTTGATGTTCCTGAATGAAGGTGATGCGATTTTAGTTATTTCAATTTCTACAAATTCTTTTGTAGGGATTCATGATGTTGGTGGATGTTTCTAGATCATGCTCTATTTATGTTTCATGTCCACATTGATCGTTGTGCTCACAATTCAAGATTTTCTCTTGTGTGTTCATGTTTTTCATGTTCTTGGCTGACAGGGTATTGAAGCATGTTGTGGATCCTCAAAGATTAATTTTTGAAGGTGGTTCATGTTTGATAATTTTATTTTGGGTCTCCACTATGTTGTGGTTGACCTTGGTTGATTCACATTAATAATCTTTAATGTTTTAGGCCGACAGTTTGCATTAATTTTATTATTTTATTGAGGCTAACTTGTAGCGATGTAATTTCTTGTTGTGAAATATATACGAGTGATTGCTTTATGATTTGAAGGCATGTGTGTGTGAAGTGTGTGAGTCCTACGTGTGAATATTGTTCATATCTTTTGAAGGTATAAGCAGAGTGTGAAGAAGAGTGAAGAAATGCTCATGTGCTTAACCGAAACTATAATCAGGCATTAGCAGATGCTATTTTTCTCAGTTCAAATCTTGTGGATGTAATTCAATATTTTGTAAGATAGTGTGTCTTCCTTTGGGTAGTAAGCCTTCTGTATTTGAGCAGTGAGCTCTAGGAAGTGTTCCTAAATGCATGTGCATTCCCCATTCACATTTCTTTATACTTTTAACAAGGATAATCTTGTGGACTGACCTCCACCGTGGTTTTTCCCCTAATAGGGTTTCCATGTAAAAATCTTGGTGTTATGTGTGTTTCTGATGTGTTGTTGATTTATGCTTTCATGGTTGTTGATTAGATCTGAGAATAAGGTTAATAAATTTGAATAAGTTTAAAATTATGTGACAACTAATTCACCTGGGCCCCTCTCAGTTGTCTTCCATTGTGTTACCAACACTAATGCCACTTTTGTTGTCACGAGGATTGCACCCTTAAGCTAAGTGTAAAACTCAACAATCTTGTGCAACATGGGATCAAACTCAGGTTGTGGGTGACCTATTATGAGGATGAACCTCTAGATTATGGGCTATTTCCCCTTTGAGTCTCCTAGAAAAACTAATGGATTTAATTGGAAAAGTGATAGAAATATGCTCTAGAAAAGTAAATTTAATTATATGAGGTGATACACCAATGATTTAGAATGAAAAAAACTAAATCCTTAACTTATAACTTTGAATCAAAAGTTGTTGGTTATGATGTTCACAATTCATATTTTGCATAAAATCATAAGTGCTTCACATGATGGTTTCAATTTTCAACTCTTTTTTTTAAGGTAAAATGAGTTTACACAACAAGTTTTTCTCAAAATTGGTTTGACACAACATATGACCTAATTTAATATGAAAAACATTCAAAATAAATTTCTTAGATGAGGAAGAAAAAAAAGGATTCACATGAATCACAATGAAATTTTTCAAGAACATACATCAAAAATGCAAAATGAAAGCTCCAAATAGTACCAATAACTCTTTTCTTTATTGATTTCAAAGAAAAAGTTGTTGCTACATGAAAAGAAACTAAGAATTACTCAAAAAATTGTGTTACAATAATATCTCTCAACTCAGAATGAGAAGAAGAATCAAGAACCCACACAAAGAATGATTGGAGTTTACATTATATGTTGAAAGGAACCCTGGAATGATCTTTAGCTAACTAGAATGGATGCTTCGGTCATCTCCCTTGCATGAAATTATTGAAGAAGATGATCTCCTTGATCTATGTATGTGAAAGATTCTTCTTTTGGTCGCGCAAGCTTGAAAATCATGCAAAAGAGGCCTAAAAATTGAGCAAACTGAGTGATTAAGTGTCCAAAACTCCCATTGAGTGATGGTCAACCTACGTGGGACCTCAAAACTGATGTAGGCCTACCTTTTGTGCCTTAAAATCCTCCTTTCTTTGAGGCCCCTAACTGATACTTTGTGTGATGTTCAAAGTGATGGGTGTGTAAGGCCAAAAATCCTTAATTTAAGGGCTCTAAACTGATCTTTTTGCAAGATTTTAGGCTTGAACTTTACCTTATTCCAATTGCAACCACATGGGGCTCTTAATTAGGCCTAAAGCTACCACAAAGTGCACTAAAACAAACCTTAAAGGCCATTGGACTTGTTCAAACTAACTTGCATGATAATTTAGTCCCTACTTTGTTGCCATTATCTTGAAAATCCACATTGTATTTTATGTTGTCACCTACTCCACTCAAAGTACAATAGTTTTTTAATAGGTTTAAGTGTTTTTTGTACAATGTGAACAGTGATATAAAATCTTTAATTAAAGAGATGCATTTGAAATCTCTAAACTACCACTTCATAAGAGATTGTCCTTTCTTCATTGTGGTGACTATTCACTATCAACACCTTTAGGACTGTGAGTGATTAATTTGAAAAAAATTCCTCTAAATTTGATGCTCAAGACTGTACTTTGCATTGCACAGTCATCTATTCACTACTATATCATTCTTGTGACTATCATCTTACATTTCAAGGCTACTGCTTTTAAAACTTGCACTCATTCATTGCATGAATGTGCAAAATTCATCAATACTTTGATTGTCTTCCCTTTTTACTAGGCACCTTGATCAAAAGAGGGAGTGAACCTTTATCATTAGAAATCGTCTAGAAAAAAAAATTCTTCCTTGTCTCATTTGAAATGGTGCTAAAACATTCAGTGATTTCAAATGCATATCTTCTCACAGTCTAAAGGATTGTCAAGGTTAGAAGAACTTTATGAGTTTCAAATACCTTTTCCATGTTTGTAACCTTGTATTGACTGTTTCTTCCATCATATGGTGTTGAAAACTTCAAAATTCCAAGCTTCTCATACACAACTTAATACTTCTATTTGTAGGTGTATAAAATCTCCTTATTGTTAACTCACACTTGGCATAGGTATGCTATCAAAGTATAACTACTACTATCCCTATATTTTAGATTTTTTACAGTCTCTACCTTTTAAACAATGTCATTAGCCTTTCCTCGTGAACCCTCATAGTACTACCACCAAGCATGTATAATGAGAAATTGGTTTAAAATACCCTTCAAGGGTTGTCACAATTATGGCATTTTAAGAGGTTTGACCCTTCTAGGAGACTTTCTTCTCTCCTACTACTTATCATTGGACTATTCCTTTGATGATTTCCCTTTATAGAACATATCTTTATTGACTTCTTTCTATTTCAACATATATGAAAGAATGTATAAATACAATGCCAATAACATCAACCAAATGGTTGCTAATCTAATTCAAAAATCAAGGAATAGTTGCATTTGATGGTTTTACAAACATTTTATTGAGAATATTTTTACAAGTAAATCCCAATCATGCACCACTATAAACTATTTAGGAACAAGGCGCATTATCTAATCAACCTTTGTGTGTGGACCATTATCTGAAGTTGAGCATCTAGGGTATACTTATTCATCAACTTGTTTAGGGTACCTTGGAAGAGATATATTATATATATGGTGTTTTCTAATAGATTCAAGAAGCATGATTATCACATTTCATGGGTTAGTTTGGCCCTTAACCATTGTAAAAGGGGTTTCATCAATAGTTGATCTTACCTTTGCATCTGAACATAAACTAGTCACACAGGTGCATGTATCTCAAAGTTTCCCTTTATTCTCTATTATTTACACTTTTCTTGCAAGGTCATATGTTCTTAGGGTCTACCCTTTTGATATAGACTATCTTCCATTGTAGAGGTAAGTATATGAACTATCCTTTGAAAGCTACACTTGACTATGTGGATGTTCCTTTGTTCACTGTCATTGCATTTTTTTGACTTCCTTCTTTATGACAGTTATCTTCTCTTCAATAAGCTCGCCATTCACTCTATTTGTGCAAGCATAGTCTTGTTAATAATTACACTCTTATCCTTTGCATGCATCCTCCTTTCTCTTTGTAACTTTTGTAACTATTTTAGCAAGGACATGGTAACAAGCTTATTGCAAAAACAAATATATCAATATAGAATTCCTTCATCATGTTGGTCCACTGCTCTCACAAAACTTCTTCACATAAACGCTTGGGTTTAATGCATAAGTTTTGTAAATGATCTTTGTGTACAATTCATTTTGGGATCTATCTCTATCCATGATACCCTTTGCTAGCATGTCATTCTCCATGGTGCAATAAGAAACCAATTTGACCTGCCTTAATCTCACCCAACAAAATAGTTGTAATATTAATACATCATGAACTAATGGTTTGTAACTCCAGTCCTGCTACACAATAGCTGAGGGTTCAAATTTTCTAAAATTGCACAAAATTGGCCTTTGAAATGAGTTATTTCTAACCAAAGCTCTTTATTCTTCCTTTTGAGTTTCCTGCACCTTACCAACAGAAAACCTTAGCTATATATAAACCTCCCTATGTCCCTTTATTGAACTATCATGAATGATTTTGCATGGAAGGGGTTTGATGATTATTATGAATTCTACAACCAATTTAAGCTCTATTTTCTTCAAAATATGAACACTTCCATGTACAGTTTACTTCCTTTGATGAAAAGGGAGGGCATAGAAATGATAGACCTATTCTTTATCACCCATGTCCTAATATTGCGTACTCTCCCTCACGTGAAGAACTAAAGATGATGAACAAAGAAATCATTGTATTACATTTGCATGGATTATTTCCCATTATTGGCTGCCATAATAGCTTTGTAACTATTATTTTTTGTGTGAATGATATTAGAACAACCTAAAACCCTAGTTGCATCAAACTCTTCATGAAACTTTAGTCTTCACTAAAAATTTCCCTCCTTTCATGCATGCACGTGAAGCTTTGATTTTTTTCCCTTTATTCATGATGCCTAACATAGAGTTATCCCTTTTTATTTCACATGCAAACTCTTGATTTCTTTGTTTTTTTGCATAGAAACCTCAACTATTTGCATTTGAATGAGGGTATTGAGATAAGATTCATTAAAAAACCTTTATATTGCTCAAACTTAAGTATTCGTAAAAGATCATTTTTCCCAAGGAAAGATTGTCTTAAGGCCAATTTTTTTTTTTTTAAATGTCTTAGATAATTTCCCAAAAAACACAAAAATGGACTACAACTTGATCATCTTCATCTAAGGAAACCATATCACTATTGTCAATGTTGTCATTTTCTTGCACCATGTTATCTTCCCTAGTAGGAGAGTCTTTAGGAGAGTGACAAACTAGATGTTCATGACATTCAAAGGTTGGTTCCTCTAAAATAACTTCATCACAAGTAAGGGAGTCATCTACAGTTGGATTGTCTTGCTTATCAATGATGGTATGGTCTTGTTCAATGATATTTTCCTTAGTAGGGGAAGAGAAACAAATAGGATTCTCATGGCACTCAATTATTGGATCTTCTAACAAAAAAATATCTTCATCACAAATAGGAGGGATATTAGGAGAAGACCAAATTTGATTGTCATGATTGTCCACTATTGTATTCTCTTTTGTTAAAAAATTCTCATAAGTGGGAGAGATGGACATTTTCTTGGCATGCTTAGAAACGTAAGATACTAACATTGTTTGACCAAAAATGAGAATTAATTTTATCCATCTTATGCATGCTTCAAGAATGTAAACAATGTGTTCCCAAAAATGAAAAGTAATTTTATACAACTTATGCAAAATTTCACGAATGTAAACATTGTGTATGCAAAAGTGAAAAGTACCTTTGTCAAACTTATGCAAAGCTTCAAGAATGTAAACATTGTGTATACGGAAGTGAAAATTACTTTTATCCATATTATAAAAATCTCTAGGACTTTAAATATTTGGTTTTTGTAGTTTTCCAAGGACTCATTCGCCCAGATGGGCGTATTAGTCCCACTTTTTCACAAAGTGTCCCACTTTTTCGCAAAGTCTCCCACTTACTCGCAGTGTCCCACCAAAATAAAAATTCAGACCTAATTAGGGACTAATACACCTAGGTGGGCATATGAGTCCAAATTAGGGTTTTTAAAGCTGAATCAACAAATCTTGAGTTGATTTCAATGTGTCTAGGTTGTATATTCAATTGACTATTTGTAATTACAATTTTTTGTGCAATTAGATTTATATGCAAATGTGAAATAGAGAAAAAAATGATCTAATATGAGATGAAATTTGAATGTAAATTTAATACTACATGAATGAAGAATGATTCTAAATGTAATTATGATGCAATACTAAAAATATAAAAAATTCAATGAAATTGGATGATGCAAACATGGAAAATGCAACCTATATTCACTTTTCACTAATGGAAACTTTAGGAGCCCTAAATGCAATTCAAATCATGCAAATATAATGCAAATCTAATGCAAATATAATGCAACCTAGATCTAGGGCTACAATGGTCTCCAAATAAAAAATTCAAGGGTTCAAAGGCTAGGTTCACCAAAATGAAAAAGTGAAAAATAGAGTGGATGATCCACAATGAAGGGATACTAAACCTCTATCTTTCAACTCATTTCATTAGGAAACTAGATCTCGCAACCAAGTTACTATCAACCCTTAGGTGAATCGACTCACTTGAGTAATCTAGTGGGTTCCTTGTGAAATTAGATGGGAGTTCACCATTAAATGAAGTTTCAAAAAAGAGAAATGCAAACATTTATGCGAACTCACTATGAAACCTAGAAAACTAAAAGCATGAAATAAAACTGATAAACTAAATGGAACAAAAAAGTACATCGATGAATGGAGATGTCACTTGACAAGATCTATAAACTCTGAAAAACTGCTATTAGGGTTTGTACTGGGACTAATACACTAGATAGGGCTTATGAGTCCTACTCTAGGGTTTTCATGGAAGAATTTGGAATTCTTTTGTCAACTATCAGGTTCTACTGAATGGTGATAAAAAACTATCTTGGGACTAATATGCCAGGTTGGGCGATTTAGTCCACTTGTAGGTTTTTTGATTATCTTTTCAATTCCTTTGAACCCATATTCGACACTGTTCAATATTTTTGAAAGTTCTTACCAGGGTAATACACTAGGTTGGGCATATGAGTCCACCTGCAAGGATCAAAATGATTTTTTTGTAGCATCTAGTGATCTTTTGTAGCTTCCTTCTTGTCCAATCTTCAAGCCTTCAAAGTTTGAATTCTAGTTTGGAGGTGAGTTTTCATGAAGATGACAACTTTGAAAACATTGCAATTTCATCTTCAAAGGATCTTCAAGCTCCAATTCACATAGATCTGCAAACACACATCACAAAAGAGGGAAAAATGTTGTTTTGTTAGGGAATGGAGGTTTTCCTTGGTCAAACTCAATCTTGGTAATTAATTCTTGAAATGAATAAAGCATGAAAGGAATGATGAATGAACAACACCATGTAACAACTCACCAAACCTTTTTTGAACCTTGGATTGTAAATCTACAACTTGCATAAATTGGCTTCAATGGATGTGGATCTTGATCATGAAACTTGATTAGAGATAATGCCTTTGAATGCTTGAATAGATCTTGAACTCTACATCACCATATTATCTCAAACAACATGCATGATGAAACAAATCTTTGGAATGATAATGGAATCTTGATTGTTGCAACAAGTGATGTATAAATCCACCCTTGAATGCTCTTGAAATGATTCTTGATCATAAACCTTGCTCTAGGATTTGAACACTTGAAAAAATAATCTAGGTGAAACTAAGTGAAATAACCTTGAATTTATACTTGTTTATGCTTAATTTCCCGAAATTACAACACTACAAGTTGACATTTGGAAATTGAAACTAAGGACAATAAAATCCTACCAAGAATTCAAATTAAAATAGGTCCTAGGATAAAGGGGGACTCATATGCCTAGTTGGGCGTATGAGTCCCAAGACCTAAAACTTGGGACACACAGTTTGGAAAGTGTGATGTTTAATATGACATTTGAATTTTAGGCCTAGACCTATGGAAGACTCATATGCCCCATTGGGCGTATGAGTTCTAGGTCCCTAAATCTGAAACATAACCAAAAATGTTAAATTATGAAGTGTCATTTATTAAATGTCAGGATTCTCCTTAGAAAAATGTAATTTACTAGGCTTGTGGATGTAAAATAGGACCAATTAAGGCATAAATAAGCCAAATTTTAACATGGAGGGCCCAAACAAGTGTGAAAATGTAAAGGGATACATTTTTCTACACTATAAGCAATAGTGGATTGAGATGCTCCATAGGACCCTTAGGAGTGCCAAACACCTTTTCCAACTCACACATCATCTTCCCCACATTTGACTTCTCCATATTTTATTCTACCTTTTTATTGATTTGTTTGTTGGTTATTTCATCAAATGTTTCAAACCTTTCAACAAGGGGATCCTTAGGTTTTTTGAGCAAAATTTTAGCATATGTAATCTAGTCAAGTCTGGAGACCTCATAAGGAAAAAAAATTATCCATGAAGTTCTTAGTTTAACTACCTCAATATAAAAATTGTATTTATCCATCATGAAAGTGATTTCATTCTTATATCTCTCCATAAATTGTGAGGTTATCCTATCTCTCATCTGCATTTCATTATGAAATGTTTTGAAGAAACCCTAGAACATTGTGTCACATTTTTTGGTATCTAGAAAGCTATGCATTTGATCCCTAATCTATTTTGTAATATAAATATCCCTTCTCCAAACCACATTCTTCAATCCAAGCATTTCCTTTATAAAATAGAACATGAGACAAATAACCAAAGTGCAATACCAAAATTTGTAGCATGAATCCTTGGTTCTCTACAAATTCTCTAACAACTGCTACTGCAAGAGCTCACAAAGGTCATAATTTTTCTTCTTTCACCATCTGATGAGCGGTGTAGATGGTAATGGCAATAGCAGACCCTTCCTTGTTTGTGATTAAACCTTATGTGCAATACCCATTATGGCATACCGAACCCCTAGGTTAGAAATGTCATCCATAGTTAGGGTCCTTTTGTCAAATTTAGCTTTGGTAAGCTTCAAAACATCTTCATTGTTTAT
Organism: Sequoia sempervirens; assembly: GCA_007258455.2. Classification (NCBI taxonomy): domain Eukaryota; kingdom Viridiplantae; phylum Streptophyta; class Pinopsida; order Cupressales; family Cupressaceae; genus Sequoia; species Sequoia sempervirens. The sequence goes on along the minus strand of VDFB02366917.1, from coordinate 135,831 downwards.
GGCCTTTAGTGTCAGCATAGGTCCGGTGGAGCACAATCCAGTCAAAACTTGGATAGCTTCTTTTGTGATTAGGTGGGGTTGATCAAGCTAGAATATATATTCATGAATTTGGCTCAAGGAAATTCTAACCCATTCATCTTCAAAGGAAAAGTTAGGGAAACCCTTCCACACATCTAAAAAATTTGCTTCCACATTCGTATACTTCGATTGTAGCTGAAATTTATCACTTAAGAGATGACTATATCTGAACTCTTCCAACTTTAAATGACTATACTCACTCAGCTAAGAGTGAATGTAGATGCAAACAATTTTAGAATGAATCACATTGATTGGAAGATAAGAAAATGCTTCATCTTTGTTGGTCACAATAGGTATGTACATGAATTTTTCTTAAACTTTGGCATTGGATTCTCAACAACATCAATGACAATTGGTGTAGCCATGATAGCACTATCTTAATACTAGGGTTTTACAAGCAAACCAAAGAAATACTTGCGAATACTATCATTAGGGTTTTCACACAACTCACTGAGAACCTTCTTCACTTCCTTAGCTCTTGCACACTTAGTTGATATCATTTGAATGAGATCAAATGATCTAAAAACTACATAAAAGGATTTTCAAAAACTCTTCTTTTTGTCATAAATATATTCATACTTTGTTAGCTAAAACTTTTACCAGAATTCTCTATGTCAACACAGGGATGAAATGAAGCTCAACACACCTCTGTAAACCATTCACTTGCTCTAAAACTTATATCAAAATATTCATTCTTTATCAGTAGTTCTACACACCAAAAGAATTGAGCCAACACATCTTCTATGTTGAAATATTCAGCAACATGTTCTTTTCAAGGGGAAAAAGGGTTTCTAAATGAAAAATCCCCCTAGATAATACTTCATTTTCAATTACCAGAGGACTCATCTGCACCATGCTAAGGTATAGATTCATTCTTTACTTCACTTTCTTCCTTCTTCTACCATACTTTGTTCATTTCCTTTTTTTGTTGATTAGTGTCAATCTTCCTTTAAGGAGTAGAAGTTCTTGCATTCTCTCCCTTGCAGAACCTTGCAAAGTGTCCTAGTTTATTGCAGTTGTAGTAGGTGATACTAGTTTTTGGAGCATAACTACTTCGCCTTACATTAGATCTACAACCAATAGCCTTATGAACAAACTTGTTGCATGTGTAGCAGTAACCATAAAAGGATTGATAAGTCATTACATTATTATTCCTATTACTTTACTTATGCATTCATTAGCCTTATGAGAAATTTTTTTACAAGCATAGCAGGGTATGTGTAGGATCATCATGGAAAAAACAGGCCCTTAAGTGGCAAAAAATTTAGAAAAATCAAAGTTAGGCAACTTGATGTAAAGATTTGAATAAGTTATCTATATTATTTCAAAAATATGTAAGAATATAATTTGTAGCAAATTGAATTTAGTTTCTAAACTACTAGGTTTTTTTTTTTTTTTTTAAATCTATTTGGTGAAAATTTGAAATTTCAATGCAGTAGTAGTTAAATTTCAGGGAAAAAATAAGTAGGTTTTTTTCTAACCACCCTAACCACAATAAAATGATAATATTTTTTATACTATTTTAGATATAAGTAGAGGACTCATGTCCCAATGCGATGCATATTTTTTTGTAATTTTTTTCTAAGTAAATAATTAATCATAATTTTTTTATTACAACTTTTAAAAAATATAAAAACTCATATGTCTGACCACCTTAACTTGGTCAAAACTTCATGAAATTCATTTTTCCTTTTTTAATCCCATAACAGGTATGTGTAGATCATGGTGCCAAAAGTGGCAATATTTGTAGGGTATGTGGGTTGACGCACTTTTTCACCCAAAATTAATGAAATGAAAAAGGGTTTTAGAGGAGATTCTCAGCTTTCCAAAAATATAAATTATGATTTAATTTGAATTTCACAAATAATTATTATTCATTTTCTATTAGAATTATGACTAAAGTCCTCGAATGAGCAGGTCGATTGAAAACATCTATAACTTCTAAACGGTATCATATACCTTTGAATCCAAAACACAAGGCCACATTCTATGTTTAAGTATACCATAGGATTAAAAAAGAAAAAATTCAATTTCACAGGAATTTTTGACCAAGTATAGTGGTCGCATAATGAAGCTTATATTTTCTAAAAATTTGTAATAAAAAATTCATAATTAATTATTTACTTGGAAAAAATTACAAAAAATATGTATCAATCCTGACATGAGTCCCTCTAATGAGTATATAAAATCTTACAAAAAAATATTATCATTTTATTATGGTTAGTATTGCACAAAACACTTACTTCTTATTTTTCCTTGAAATTTAAGTACCATCACATTGAAATTTCAAAATTTCACCAAATAGATTTTATTTATTTTTAAATAAACCTAGTATTTTAGAAACTAAGATTCAATTTATACAAATTCTATTCTTTTACATATTTTGAAATAATATAGATAACTTATTCAAATATTTGTCAAGTTGCCTAACACTGACATTTTTTCTGAATTTTTGCCACTTAAGGGCCTATTTGGCATACCATGATCCTGCACATGCCCAACATGCGAAGCATAGAATGTGATGCATGTTCCGGATTCAAAAAATGTGATACCATTTTAAAGATATAGTTGTTTTTCAATCAACCTATCAATTAGGACTTTAGTCATAATTCAAATAGAAAAATAATAATAATTATTTATTAAATTCAAAGTAAAGCATAATTTATAGTGCTAGAAATATGAGAATCTCCTTTAAAAACCCTTTTCATTTCATCAATTTTGGGTAAAAAAAAGTCATCAACCACATACCCTACACATAGCCATCATATTTCCACTTTTTGGCCCATCATGATCCTGCACATACCCAACACTGACCATGGAATGATTGAGATTTCATAGTATTGTACCTTAGATGCCTAGATGAATTCTAACTCATTTTTCTTCTACATTCAATAGTCTTATGACCAAACTTATTATAAGAATATAAATTACCATTGAACCTAATAGGATTAGCTTTTTAGGAGCAAGGTTACTGAATTTCTTCTTCTTCTTATAGATATGAATGAATCCACCTTCTGTCTTCCTATCTTTATTTTCCTTTGTATCTTTGGAGGACGTCTCCTTAGGTTTTTCAATGTAGGCATTCTCTTCCCTTGTTTCATACTTTCCTTTTGCTTTGAATTTATCATATAGGTTTGCAAATGCACTAATCATGGGACTTTTCCCTTTTTCAATAAACAAATCCAAATTTCTTTTTAGATGGCTTTAGAGAGTTAATCAACTCATCAAGAATTTTAGAACCTCCTCTCAGTTTTAGACCCTTTTCAATTTGTTTTTTTTCTTTTTCAAGTTATTTTCTCAGAGTGACAATCTCTTCTTCAAGCTTTGAACATTCAACACTTTTATCATTTAGCTTGGCATTCAAACAATCTTCAATCTTCTTTCCTTCTTCAACTTTAACTTTCAAATCAGAGATCACAACTTCTACCTCCTTCAGTTTAATTTCACATCGATTTCCTCCCTCTATTTGAGCTTTCAATTTGCCAATTTCTTCTTTTGATTCTTTATCGCATGCCTTCAATTTCATAATTATCTCCTTTGTGTTTTCAAGAATGCACTCATATTTGATATTTAGTGTTCTTGCTTCATCCAGATCTTCAAGAGAAGACCAAAGTTCTCATTCAAAATCAACTTCACAATCATCTAGAATGATGTCCCAATCTTTAGGTTCCATTACCTCTATATATGGTTCTAGAATAAACATGTCATAGATTTTTGCTACTAGCCCCATGTGTTCAAGAGTAGGATCAACCTTAGTTGTTAAGCTTCTCAAAGGAACTTGGCTCTGATACCAATTTTTGAACACACTATAGTGTTGAGAGGGGGAAGTGAATCAACATATATTAAAACTTAACCATTCCCATTTGTAAATTAAACATCACATCACATTAATTCAAAGGAGATTAGAAATGAAAGCATGCACAATAGAAGGAAACCAATATTTTTACATGGAAAACCCAATGAGGGAAAAACCACAATGAGAGTTAACTCACAATATATGAAGCTCACTGCTTACAAAAATTACAATGTTTTTAAGGTTCACTGCCTAAGGACTTGCAAACTAAGGTGCACAACCTTAGGGAAAGATACAAGGACCTTCTAAGAATCACTATTTTAAAGCAAGATACATAAAAATTATAATGAGAAATACGAACATGAACTTCTATAAAGAAGAATCTAAAATATGTTGATGTTGCAAGACCCCTTTTTCACATAGTTAATCCATCATATTGACTTCACACTTCATATTCAACATTCTACACAATCTCAAATTTTCATACAACACATTCATAAATAATTTTAAACTTATATAAATATACTTTGCAAAAACTCAAAACCCCAATTAAGTTGGCTCTAAGATGACCCTTAGATGAAACACATGACACTACATAGGTTGGCTTCAAACATATACATTATGGAGATAAAATGAGTTTCAGATCAACAAACGGAATAACATGACCAAAAAGCATCATAACACATTCTCCAGAGAAAAAATAATTAATCAAGATCAACCATAGATGAAGGAAACAAGACTGTCAGCCCAAACAATGACAACACCACCAAAACTACCAAATGTTCAACTTTACACCACCAAGGAGAGACTAAAAATATCATGCACAACATATCTTCAAACTTCTCCTAAATAAACTGATTATCATATGTTGGCACAGGAAGATCTACATATTGAACTAATGAAAACAACACCAAAACATCTGAGACTTGCAAGGATGAACCCATACACCTTTCTGAGAATATTCCTAAGTCTACACAACCACAACTATCTTACTAAAGGAATGTGGATCATTGTAATAGGCCCTTATCAAGACTTTACTCTACTAGAGCATAGACCAAAACACTATCATTTGTAACTTGAATTCTTGAACATATCACCTTCACATCTTGACCATCTTATCTTTTGAACTACAAGACAAAAACTTTCTCTATGGAAGGATGCAAACCACAACATCATGACACTATCATAGAATATACTCTTGATTCGCCTAGTAATTTTTTTACAACATATCTCTAAGTGTGGCACACCAAACTAGTAAAAGATCAATGTAGGCATGTTGGAAACATATTGGAACAATTGTACCCACCTCCACATCACACATAGACATCCGACAGATCACCATTCTTCCTCATACAGAACTGTTGACTTGTACTAGCTGATATCACTACACATCCACTATCTTTGAAGTATTATACAATCTTCAAAACACACATTTGTCACCAATAACAACACATATTGAGTTGACATCAATGAAAAAACTTACTTTCAATACACTCTAGTCTTAAACACCAATTGGTTGATAGATAGACATAGAGAACCAAAACCATCTGTCACTTCAAACTTTTTGCATACTGAACATATCCTCTAGAAACTTAGGAATATGATTAATAAGTCTAGACATACTCTCAGGACTCACAAACCGAAGTGAAAAAAATTCCTCCAAAAAAGAGACCTTGATGTTGATGTTGATGTTCATGTTGATGTTGGGTATGCACAAAATCATCATGGAAAAAACAAGCCCTTAAGTGGCAAAAAATTCAGAAAAAATTAGAGTTAGGCAACTTGATGTAAAAATTTGAATAAGTTATCTATATTATTTCAAAAATATGTAAGAATAGAATCTGTAGAAAATTGAATGTAGTTTCTAAAATACTAGGTTTATTTTTATTTTTTTAAAATCTATTTGGTGAAAATTTGAAATTTCAATGCAGCAGTACTTAAATTTCAGGGAAAAAATAAGTAGGTGTCTTTTGACCACCCAAACCACAATAAAATGATAATATTTTTTAATAAGATTTTAGACATAAGTAGAGGACTCATGTCCAGATGTGATGCATTATTTGTAATTTTTTCCAAGTAAATAATTAATTATGAATTTTTATTACAACTTTTAAAAAATATAAAAACTTGTATGTCCACACCTTAACTTGGTCAAAACTTCATGAAATTCAATTTTTCTTTGTTTAATCCTATAGTATGCAAAGCATAGAATGTGATGCATGTTTTGATTCCAAAAATGTGATACCGCTTTGAAAGCTATAGATGTTTTTCAATCAACCTATCAATCAAGACTTTAGTCATAATTCAAATAGAAAATAAATAATAATTATTTATTAAATTCAAAGTAAAGCATAATTTATATTGGTAGAAAGCTCAAAATCTCCTTTAAAAACCCTTTTCATTTCATCAATTTTGGGTAAAAAAAAAGTCGTCAGCCACATACCCTACAAATAATCATCATATCGCCACTTTTTGGCCCATCATGATCCTGCACATACCTCTTAGAAACATTGAACTGAACCATTTCGGTATAACCTTTTGAATCACCTATATCATAGTGAATGGATGCATGCATGATATTGCAAGAATACAACAAGCACACATACTTCTGAAACATAGATACTCCTCAATCGCTAGTAATGTATGCCTTTTTATTTAGTGATATGACAATAGAATTTCCAACATAGAAAGGTATGCTAGCACAGCTGTGCCACCTCTTTAATCATATATTCTTTGACACACCTTGGGAATCAATCCTCTTACTACATCAATGAAAACCTTTGACATAAATGATAACCTTTGTTCAACATTAATTCAATTTGCAATCAATTAATCAACATCAAATCATCCTCCCAAGAAAGGACTAAAAATTTGATCCACCATTTTGTCTCTTCCATTGAGGTTAGTAGCCAAGTGGGTGTTTGAGATCAATTGTAGTCTCTTTCCATTGTGATATAGGAGAAGACGTGGTTTAGACCATAGATTCCTTTTTCCTACATCACAGTTTTACAAGCCTATTATTTGATATTCGTCACATGCTTATCTTATGATACATTTTTACATGGTCTATGCACCTATATGATTATTATTTTAATATTCCTTATTTTTTGTAATACATCTTATATATGACACTTGTTACATGGATTTAAACACATGTTTAAATATTTCATTTATATTATGATGTTTTATTTTTCTCTCTCCTTCAATTCCTTGTATAATATGTATGCAATCAATTGGGTTACATATATTCTACTAATCGCTCTATGATTGATATTTTAAGTAGTGACTTATACTACACAAAGACACATCACTACAGCTATATGGATCTTGGTCACATTACATGCTCACAAACAAGTAGATTTCTATGGCATTAGTATAATTGAATATATCACATTTTTCCATAATTGAGTGGAGTCACATTAGATGGCCATACAAAATGTGGCATATTGCATTGATGTAATCAATCCAAGTATTTTTGTATCAATGTACATACATGTATAATTTATACTCTTGCTCTCTTTTCATCTCTTATTTTCCATATATAGTGTTTCAAAACTACTTGTTAGTTGTGCTTATTTCACTTATATATATATATATATATATATATATATATATATATATATATATATATTGATAAATAATGTTTAAATTTGCATACATATTTTCATGAAATGATAATATAACATATTGCCCAATGACATGCTCTTGTGCTAAGTTTACCTCACAACTTGATACCCTTCTCTATCTACTCCATCTTTATTTACACATAATTTCATGCATTCACCCTTATTACATTCCTATTTCTACACATTCCTATATATTTATCATTTACACACCCTTTATTAGCATGCATTTATATCCATATACATGCATTTGATCCCTTCTTCAAAATTAGAATTTTTATATCCTAGTTCAATCATAAGTACATTATAATCAATCTCAACTAGCTAGAGATTTACCCTATAATTATTTTTTTAATTCAAACTCTAAAGTTCCCACCCATTTTGACTAGCCATTGTGAGTCAATTTGACATGCATTATTGTGAGATATTACTATATATTAGTACTCAAACACATTCACTTGTACAATTAATTCATATTGAATTTTTTTTTTTTAAAGACAAGAATAAAGTGAAATTTGGACTACATCACATTTCATTTCTAAGGAACAAAGAATCTTAGTCAATATTAGACCATACTAGGCCATCTATAAGTTTGTGCATGTTATATTTAACAATTTTTTCAAAGTTGTAAAGTCTGTCCAAATATGAGGCTGATTTAAGAAAACTTGACCTTGATGATATGACATTCTTCTCTAAGATATTTGTGAACATTGCTTTAATAGATCTTTACATAGGTAAGGTGAAGACAAAGAGATCTTAACTAGTATATTTTGTTAGATCATTTATTATGGGTCATAGTTCATTTCTATAGTGCTCAAATATAATCCCGAAGAACTCAAATACAACCTACAAAGACTTTTAAGATTGTAGAGAACCAAAATATTCATCATGCAATGAATATTATTCACTAGATTCACTGGATTTACATAACATCACTATTAATTCCTCATCATTGTTCACAAAATTAAATACATTAATCCTCATTTATTTTCAGAATAATTACCACATTCATTTCAATTAACTCTACTAATCAAATCTAGATTAATTGTATGCTTATTGTTTGCATTTATTTAGTTAGGCTAGATTTATGTAAAATGGATTTTATTGCTCCACATTTTAATTAGGAGTTATCATGCTTAATTTTCTGATATTACATTCATTCTTAATTGGAAATCAGGAGCGGGGATCACTAGTGAATAGAAAATCCACCTGAAACGAGAGATTCTTTGGACGTGGAGGCATTTCTACTTGCATAGATCCTTCTATCATTTGCACCACTTGTGCCATGGAAGGCCTGATATGACAATCGGCCTGAATGCACCAGAATGCCACTTTGAAGAGCAGCTCCACTTGATTAACATCTACAGAACTGCCCAGGTTTGCGTCTGCCACACCCGCCGCGTTGCCTTCCCTTATTTGATTGAAAGACCAGCGAGGATAGTACTGTCTTTCCGGGCTGAGGGCCTCTATCAAGTTTCTTCTCCCGCTAATAAGCTCGAACAACATCTGACCATAGCTATACACATCTGCTTTCACAGTAATGGGCACGTCCCGCAGCCATTCTGGAGCACAATACCCTCTGGTGCCTCTGAAAATGGTAAGAGTGCCGCTCTGATCTCTGGCCATGAGCTTTGCCAGACCAAAGTCTGATATTTTGGGTTCCATCTGGGAGTCGAGAAGGATATTGTGGGGCTTCAAATCACAGTGCACAATACGGGATCTGCAATGGTCGTGACAGTATGCCAGGCCTCTGGCGACGCCAAGAGCGATTTTGAAGCGAGCAGGCCACGGAAGAATAGACCTTCTGCTGAAGAGGTGCTTGTCCAGAGACCCATTCTCCATGTACTCGTACACCAACAGTCGCCGGTCTTTCTTCTCTGTGCAGAAGCCTATGAAGCGCACCAGGTTTACATGATGAATGGAGCCAATGGACAGTACCTCATTTTCAAATCCCCGGTCGCACTGGCCTGAGCAGTCCAGTTTCTTCACAGCAACAAGGGTGTTGTCTTGCAGGATGCCTTTGTAAACGGAACCGTAGCCGCCGTGTCCGAGCTTTTCTTTGAAGTTATCAGTGACCATTTTAAGATGCTTGTAATCAAATCTGGTAGGAGCAGCAGATCCAACATTTGTTAAGCCCGTCACTCTTGCTCTTCGTTTCCTCCACATGGAGCATAAAACTGTCATCACTGCATAAAAACCCACAATACAGATCATGGCGGAAATGAGAAGCCCTTTTGATAGCTCTTTGCTCTTGCCCGGTGGGAGAGCTGCTGGGGAAGGGGAAAGGGGGAGGGCAGGGGAAGGAGAAAGGGGAGGGGCAGGGGAAGCGATAGGGGAAGTAAGTTCTTGATCGGGAGAAATAATAAATGTTTGATTCCACGAATAAGTCCACAAACCAGAGTCCCAGATTTCAAGATTAAGAATTCCCCAAGAATTGAGATGTATCCTGGCGGGCGCAGAGGCATCTGATGTATTGAGAATGTCGCGAAATGCGACAATGGGATGGTCGGCGCCATGGGCAACACGAAGATTGGACCTCCTGCTCTTTAAGAACTCACCATACAAATCTCCACTAAACCCGCATGTTCTTATTGTATATAGACAAGATGTATCATTGTACAGGGAAATCCCTTGCCCCTTCACTACTCGAATCGAATAAGTGCCACGCCCAGGATCCGTTTCAGATTTCCAGGAATGGAGGCTTTGACCTGGTTTCAGTTTTTGTCCTGGAACAACAATATTTCTTGGGTACTCAAACGATTCCCAAATTATACTTCCATTTGTGTCCAACACAATCAGATTGCCTAGGCCTGTAAGCTTTGCGGTCTTAACGCCCCTTACATTTGAAGAGCTGCTCCAGTTGGTTCCATTGATAACCAAACCGCTGCGAGGAGAGAGCTCCAGGTTGCATAAGCGTTTGGCGCATGGAGTGGGCGCTGTCCATATTATAGCATTCTCATCCAACGGAATGGAAGCATACCAGATGCTCAAATAGTATTTTCCCAATCCTGAAGGACGCCAGAAACCCATCTTAAATACTCTATTTTCAGAGACCAAAGTTTGGTTGAGGCCCAGTCCATTTCCAACACTGATGACATCACCTCCTTCCATTGCCTCCACTGTCAGAAACAAAAGTAGATAGATAAGAAAGTGAAGCTGCACTTCCATGGTCTACAGGCTTCCAAACGGCGCGGGGGAATTTTTCATTTCATTATATTTTCTTATATAAGATAGACAAACAATAGCATTGTTCATATAATAAACAGTTGTCTTCATCGTCTAATTTCGATGGCAGGACATTGTTCTCAATTTCGACGCACAACCCTATAAATATAATCGATGAGTCGTGGAAATCCTCAGACCAGCGTAGATATATGCGCCTGAAGTTACATTTAGTCTGTCATGTCGTTATAAGCAGGTATATTAAGTTGGTTTTCCTATGCGGATGGCTGGTCTCTATATTATTATTCTATGGATGCTTTTGAAATTTATTATAACGCTCTTATTCTACAATGTATCATTACAGGTATTCTCTTTCTTATCGTCATTTCTCTAGTTATTTGTCTTATTTCTTGTGATTGTTTTCAATGCTAAAGTCTCTAATAACTTTTCCCATATGAAAATGTCATTCTTGTGATTGTTTTCTATGCTAAAGTCTCTAAATTCTCTATGAATTAGGTTTTATATAAGACATTATAATTATTGGTTGAAGTATAAATAAAAAGAAAAAAATAATGTATTTGAATATATTTGTATATATTTTTTAATGTATATAAATTAAAATATTAATATAGTTGTAAAAAATGATTATTTACATATAATTCTCACAATTCTAACAACAATGGAGTTCAAAGAAAATAGATATAGTTGATAATGAAGGCGACTCAATGACTTGTATCAACATCATTGAGGCAAAAAAAAGGTGAATTGAAAATTGTAGAAAATACCATAGATAAAATATCTGCTTTGCTAGGCTAACTTACAATCTTCTTTGTAATGCATGTGTATTAGGAATCCAACATGGCGACAAATTTTTTAGCTAATCAAGGATGCAATTAGACTTCTAGCATCAAAATCTCATATAAGATTGGTGATTGAGACGAATTGGACAAAATCGTCAATGTTGATCATACATTGGTCGTGTCATAGTGAATCTTAGGATTTTTGAAAATCCTTGGATTGATATCCATGTCATATCAATGCTTGTGTGCCCCACCAATCCGTGCTTATATTTAGAGGATTGGATGGCTCTACCATTTAGATATGGCTAAAAGTGTGACCATTGAAGGCTTCACATGCAATTGTATCTGGGAAGAGGGATCTTCCCAAATAAAATGACTATTAAAGATGACTAATCTAGAGGTGGAAGTGGCAATAATTGAGGTGATTGGGGTGCAAATATTTTCAAAAAGACATATCCATGACTTCTACATTGTTGGTGAATTTCTCACCACCTACATGGACTTCATGGGTAGTAAGATGTATGAGAAGCTTTTGGCTCACATTTGGTTGAGGCATGACCTAGTTAAGAAGACATGTACAACCATCTCAAACTATGATTGCAAGCATTCCACTAAAGATAGTGGGAGTGTCTTCTCTCAGAATGACCTACAAAACAATGTAAATTTAAGGTGATGCCTTAACTTGTTCCCTATACAATATTCATAAAAGTGTTCTTATATAAAAATAATAATTTTTATACATACTCAACTTCTAGTGATCATAAATTTTACATCGAAACTCGAAATGAGGTGCCACTTAATAAAAATGTACTTCTTTCAAAGATGAAATAAAATATAAAAATTTGGGCACAATTTTTTCCTTTTCAAATCCTATAATCTAGTCCTACAATTGACATACAAATATGCACTTACTAGCATCATGCATAATTCAGTAGCCACATGTACTCTTTAATCACACTTCATAATTTCACTAGCCTTAGATGTAACATCTATATCCATGTGTACACTTGTGTAGCAATAAAAACGTTTTTCTAGCTATATATACTCTATATCTAATTTTGTACTTTTGTAGTGATTTGGGTTGTTTTCATAGCAACATGGAGGTTTCAAAAATGTCATGTGTCTTACTGTAACACTTTATTATTGATACATCAAATCTATAGCTAATCATGCCTTAATAAAACACTTTATTATAAATATACTAACTTTTATGGATAAGTGCAAGAAATTGAGTTCACTTTTTAACCAAAAGTAAAAACATGTTCTTTGAAAATAAAAGTTTATCATAGTTGGGGTGAAAGTTCTAAGCACTTGTAAACAAAGAATATTAACATGGTATGAAACTATAAAACATAAGATTTTGTTTTTGTTTTTCAAATATATAATTTAATACTTAAATGGAAAAAATGATTTATTATAGGATGTACAAAAGTGACCATTTCCAAATGGTATGTTTTAGGCCAACCATGCATCTGTACAACCAAAAGAATTGGTAAATGCAAATATTTTAAAAAAATCTATTTTAACAAAATGGATATGATACTAGAGTTTTTTCAAATATTTTTTGTTAATTCCTTAAAAAATGTATATATTGTTTACTAATAATAATGTATTTTTTAAATACCTCTAATGTAAAACCCACATAATTTGACCTAAGATAATTGTAACATATTTTTTCATCACATAGAGAATTATGTGCAGGGTTACCTTAAGTGTAACTTTATTTCAACAAAAATCTCAAAAAAAAAGTTATTAAAAAAAAGTAGTGTATGTCATTTGAAGTTTGAGAGGCTTCTTGTTTAAAAATTAAATAATAAATAGAAAAAATTATTAAAAACTAAAAAATAGATATTTATAAAATAGACATTGTCATTTGTAATGAGTTTTGATTTTGTCCAAAAAATTTGAAAAAATGTTATCAAGCATATTGTTAAAGTTAGTTTTTAGCCTTGCTAGTTTTAGAACATTGTACTTGTAGGTC
>VDFB02366917.1:93792-122374 GCA_007258455.2 Sequoia sempervirens | reverse complement strand
TGCTTCATACAAAGTCAAAGCTACAACTATTGAAGAGCTCTGGACTATAACAAATGTAACCAGGGACATGTTGATTGGTAAGCTTTCTACTTTTGAGTTAAGTGAATTTGGTGATGCTCTTCCTAAGATAGAATCTACATTCAAGGCTACTACCTCCAGGAGAGATAAACAGAGATATGATATGGGTGAAAGTTCATCTAGAAAGGTATTCAAGTATGAGGAAATGAGAGAGATTGAAGAAGAGGAGAGGAAGCTAGAGGAGCTTGAAGCACTTATTGTCAAAAGGGAAGCCAGAGGAGAAGGTAAGTATAAAGAGAAATTTCCTATTAATTTTTTTTCTTGCAATAAGATAGGTCATTTTGCATCAAGGTGTCCAGAAAGAGTCCCTAAGCCAAGACATAACAAGCCTAGATTTCAAAGAAAGTGCTATTGTGTTGCTAATGAAGGTGTGACAAATGATGAATCTAATAAAGGAAATGGAAGTGAAGATGAATGGGTATTTATTGCTATCAAGGAAATTTATTCAGCCTCTATTTAATATGTTAGTTGCTCAAATGTGGAGAAAGCTCTAGCAGCCAAAGTTGAAGAGAAAGATGAATGGGTGATTGACAGTGGATGCTCTCATCACATAAAAGGAGATAAAAGCAAGTTTGTGAGTCTAGAAAAGTATGATGGTGGTGTTGTAAGATTTGGTGATGACAAATTTGGTGTAATCCGTGGCAGAGGATCCATTTTTCTTGATGGTAAGAATAATACTAATGATGTTCTATATGTGGAAGGTTTGAAGCATAACCTCTTAAGAGTCAAACAAATGGTTGACAAGGGAGACAATCTCTAATTCAAGAATGAAAGGTGTAGAATATTGGGAAGTTCTAGAAATGTGATTGCTTTAGGTACAAAAACAAAAGGTAACATCTTTCACCTGAATGTTGCTAGTAAAATTTTGTTGATTGCTCAAGTTGATGAAAGTTGGTTGTGGCATAGGAGAATGTGTCATGTAAACTTTGACAATATTGTTAAGATAGGTTCTCCTCAGGCAGTGAGAGATCTTCCTAAGTTGGTAAAGCCTACTAATACTATATGCAAGGAATGTCATTTAGGGAAGCAAACTAGAATTTCATTTTAGAGCAAACAACATTGTTCAAAAGAGGTGTCAGAACTTGTTCATAATGATTTGTGTGGTCCTTCAAGAATCATAAGCTTACAAGGAGATAGGTACTTCATGTTACTTATTGATGATTACTCTCGATTGATGTAGGTTGCTTTCTTAAGGGAGAAATCTAAAGCTTTGGAGAAATTCAAGACTTTTAAGGCTATGGTTGAGACAGAGACAAGTCTAAAGATTAAATGTTTGAGATCAGATAGAGGTGGTGAATTCACTTCTCATGAGTTTAATTCTTTTTGTGAAGTGCATGGGATAAAGAGACAATTATCTATCCCACGAACCCCTCAACAAAATGGAGTTGTGGAAAGAAAGAACAAGACAGTTCAAGATGTTTCTAGGAAAATGATGCTAGAAGGAAATGTCCCTCATATCTATTGGAGAGAAGCTATGAGTACTAATGTTTACATCCTCAACCAAGTACAAGTCAAAGGTGATACTGGTAAGACCCCTTTTGAGCTATGGACTGGTCATAAGCCTACTATTAGATATTTCAAGATCTTTGGGAGTAAATGATATATCAAAAGAGATGAAGAGATAGGAAAGTTTGATGCTAGGAGTGATGAAGGAATCTTTCTTGGTTATTCTACTAAGAGCAAGTCCTATTGGTGCTACAACAAGAGATTGAGAAAATTAGTTGAAAATGCAAATGTCAAGGTTGATGAGGACATAGCTAGACCATCTAGAACCTATGGATATGATTCAAATGATCAAAATAATAGTTTAGTCATAAGGAAGAATGTATAGACTCAAAATAAAGTTCAAATCATTCTGATGAATCAAGAAAATCAAGAGGAAGAAACTAGTGAAAGTGCAGAAGATAGATCACAAGATCTAGAAGTTCAAGAATGTCCTAAGACTCCAAGGTATGTAAGACTAAATAATTCAGAAGATCATATTATAGGTGATAAGAACAAAGGTGTCTAGACTAGGAGAAATATTGCAGAAGAATACTGTTTGATTTCAAAGACTGAGCCTAATAATGTGAATGAAGCATGCAAAGATGAACATTGGGTGGAAGCAATGAAAGATGAACTACAACAAATTGAGAAGAATAATACATGGATTCTTGTTCCTAGACCTAAGGAAAAAAATGTAATTGGAACTAAATGGGTCTTTAGAAACAAGTTGAATGATCAAGGTGAAGTTGTTAGAAACAAAGCAATATTGGTGTGTAAAGGATATTCATAGATGGAAGGAATTGACTTTGAAGAAGCTTTTTACCCTATTGCTAGGATTGAAGCTATGAGACTATTTCTTGCTTATGCTTCTTACAAAAATTACAGGGTTTATCAGATGGATGTCAAGTCAGGATTTCTCAATGGTGAACTAGAAGAAGAGGTGTATGTAGAGCAACCTGATGGAATTCAATTGATTGATTAGGGAGATATGGTTTGTCGACTGAAGAAAGCATTGTATGGACTTAAGCTAGCTCCAAGAGCATTGTATGCCAGATTGGACAAGTATTTTTTGAAGCTTGGATTCAATAAAGGTACTGCTGATAGTAATTTGTATTTCAAGATTGATCATGATAAAGATCTGATTGTTGAAGTCTTTGTTGATGATATCATTTTTGGAGGAGATGATAGTTTGTGCATGAATTTTGTTGATGAGATGTAAAATGAGTTTGAGATGTCTATGATTGGTGAGATGAAATTCTTTTTGGGATTTCAAATTACTCAGTTAGATAAAGGGATCTTCATATCTCAATCCAAGTATGAGAAATAATTGCTAAATAAGTTTGGTATGGAAGATTCAAAGCCATTTGTTACACCTATGGTGATCGGATGCAAGTTGAAACAAAATGATGATTCTCCAAAAGAAAATCAAAATAGATATAGATCAATGATTGGTGGATTGCTTTATTTGACTCAAACTAGCCCAGATATAATGAATGTTGTATGTATTGTTGCAAGATTTCAAGCTAATCCTAAGGAATCTCATGTAACTATTTGAAGAGGATTTTCAAATACTTGAAGGGAATAGTTGATTTTGGGTTGTGGTATCCTAAAGATGATGATATTACTTTGAGTGTTTTTACTGATGCTAATTGGGAAAGAGATGTGGATGACAGAAAAAGTACTAATGGTGGTGCATTTTTCTTGGGTAAGAAGCTAATTTCATGGTTAAGTAAGAAGCAGAATGCCATTTCTTTATCTATTGCAGAGACATAATACATTGATGTTGCTGATAATTGTACACAAGTATTATGGATGAAGCAGATGTTGAAAGATATCAAAGTTGTGTATTGTGAAACCATTGCTATATTCTATGATAACTCAAGTGAAATTAACATTTCTAAGAATCTGGTGCTGCATTCAAAGACCAAGCATATATCTATCAATTTTCACTTTTTGAGAGAGAAGGTGAGTGAAAAGGAAGTTAGATTGGAGTATGTGCCTACTAAGGAATAGATTGCAGATATCTTTACAAAGCCATTGCCTAAGGATAATTTTGAGTATCTTAGAGGGAAGCTAGGGGTGATTACCCCTCCTAATAAGAACTAAGATGCATTGACTTGCATCAATCCATGCATTTAATAGTCATTTTTTTATCTAGATTGATGTTGTGGTGGTTGTTACTCAGGGGAAGTAGTCAGATATTTAGATATGTGGTTTAGAGCTTGTGTGGAGAAAAGAGATCTTTGTCATTGAAGTCAAAGGGGGAGAAGATTCATGTGAAAAACTACGAATTATCTGAGAAGAAGAGTCGTGTGAGAAGAGTTGTTGAGGAGAAAAGAGTCAAAACCTAAGGGGGAGTAAGTGTTGAAGATAGTTGTGTTGATGGTGTTTTTCACATCATGCGTTGCCATCAATGCCAAAGGGGGAGATTGTTAGATTTTTTGGTTTTTTTGTTGATATGTGGTTGTCATTGATGTCAACACTATTAGCATTAATGTCTTAGAGGCTGTATATGTTGAGGATATTGAGAAAATTGTAATGAAATAAGTTGCAGGTTGTTAGTGGTGAAGTGAAGTTCAGTCTGTTGGTGAGATCAATATGTTGATGATAAGAGGTTTTGGATTAAATAATTTCTTGTTGAGTATATCTAGTTTATCCATGTTGAGTTTTAGAGATCTACGTGAATATTTGATCGAGTTATGAAGATTTGTATTCTGACAATTTTTTTGTTGCTTTAGTTGATGTTCCTGAATGAAGGTGATGCGATTTTAGTTATTTCAATTTCTACAAATTCTTTTGTAGGGATTCATGATGTTGGTGGATGTTTCTAGATCATGCTCTATCTATGTTTCATGTCCACATTGATCGTTGTGCTCACAATTCAAGATTTTCTCTTGTGTGTTCATGTTTTTCATGTTCTTGGCCGACAGGGTATTGAAGCATGTTGTGGATCCTCAAAGATTAATTTTTGAAGGTGGTTCATGTTTGATAATTTTATTTTGGGTCTCCACTATGTTGTGGTTGACCTTGGTTGATTCACATTAATAATCTTTAATGTTTTGGGCCGACAGTTTGCATTAATTTTATTATTTTATTGAGGCTAACTTGTAGCGATGTAATTTCTTGTTGTGAAATATATACGAGTGATTGCTTTATGATTTGAAGGCATGTGTGTGTGAAGTGTGCGAGTCCTACATGTGAATATTGTTCATATCTTTTGAAGGTATAAGCAGAGTGTGAAGAAGAGTGAAGAAATGCTCATGTGCTTAACCGAAACTGTAATCAGGCATTAGCAGATGCTATTTTTCTCAGTTCAAATCTTGTGGATGTAATTCAATATTTTGTAAGATAGTGTGTCTTCCTTTGGGTAGTAAGCCTTCTGTATTTGAGCAGTGAGCTCTAGGAAGTGTTCCTAAATGCATGTGCATTCCCCATTCACATTTCTTTATACTTTTAACAAGGATAATCTTGTGGACTGACCTCCACCGTGGTTTTTCCCCTAATAGGGTTTCCACGTAAAAATCTTGGTGTTATGTGTGTTTCTGATGTGTTGTTGATTTATGCTTTCATGGTTGTTGATTAGATCTGAGAATAAGGTTAATAAAGTTGAATAAGTTTAAAATTATGTGACAACTAATTCACCTGGGCCCCTCTCAGTTGTCTTCCATTGTGTTACCAACACTAATGCCACTTCTGCTGTCACGAGGATTGCACCCTTAAGCTAAGTGTAAAACTCAACAATCCTATGCAACATGGGATCAAACTCAGGTTGTGGGTGACCTATTATGAGGATGAACCTCCAGATTATGGGCTATTTCCCCTTTGAGTCTCCTAGAAAAACTAATGGATTTAATTGGAAAAGTGATAGAAATATGCTCTAGAAAAGTAAATTTAATTATATGAGGTGATACACCAATGATTTAGAATGAAAAAAACTAAATCCTTAACTTATAACTTTGAATCAAAAGTTGTTGGTTATGATGTTCACAATTCATATTTTGCATAAAATCATAAGTGCTTCACATGATGGTTTCAATTTTCAACTCTTTTTTTTAAGGTAAAATGAGTTTACACAACAAGTTTTTCTCAAAATTGGTTTGACACAACATATGACCTAATTTAATATGAAAAACATTCAAAATAAATTTCTTAGATGAGGAAGAAAAAAAAGGATTCACATGAATCACAATGAAATTTTTCAAGAACATACATCAAAAATGCAAAATGAAAGCTCCAAATAGTACCAATAACTCTTTTCTTTATTGATTTCAAAGAAAAAGTTGTTGCTACATGAAAAGAAACTAAGAATTACTCAAAAAATTGTGTTACAATAATATCTCTCAACTCAGAATGAGAAGAAGAATCAAGAACCCACACAAAGAATGATTGGAGTTTACATTATATGTTGAAAGGAACCCTGGAATGATCTTTAGCTAACTAGAATGGATGCTTCGGTCATCTCCCTTGCATGAAATTATTGAAGAAGATGATCTCCTTGATCTATGTATGTGAAAGATTCTTCTTTTGGTCGCGCAAGCTTGAAAATCATGCAAAAGAGGCCTAAAAATTGAGCAAACTGAGTGATTAAGTGTCCAAAACTCCCATTGAGTGATGGTCAACCTACGTGGGACCTCAAAACTGATGTAGGCCTACCTTTTGTGCCTTAAAATCCTCCTTTCTTTGAGGCCCCTAACTGATACTTTGTGTGATGTTCAAAGTGATGGGTGTGTAAGGCCAAAAATCCTTAATTTAAGGGCTCTAAACTGATCTTTTTGCAAGATTTTAGGCTTGAACTTTACCTTATTCCAATTGAAACCACATGGGGCTCTTAATTAGGCCTAAAGCTACCACAAAGTGCACTAAAACAAACCTTAAAGGCCATTGGACTTGTTCAAACTAACTTGCATGATAATTTAGTCCCTACTTTGTTGCCATTATCTTGAAAATCCACATTGTATTTTATGTTGTCACCTACTCCACTCAAAGTACAATAGTTTTTTAATAGGTTTAAGTGTTTTTTGTACAATGTGAACAGTGATATAAAATCTTTAATTAAAGAGATGCATTTGAAATCTCTAAACTGCCACTTCATAAGAGATTGTCCTTTCTTCATTGTGGTGACTATTCACTATCAACACCTTTAGGACTGTGAGTGATTAATTTGAAAAAAATTCCTCTAAATTTGATGCTCAAGACTGTACTTTGCATTGCACAGTCATCTATTCACTACTATATCATTCTTGTGACTATCATCTTACATTTCAAGGCTACTGCTTTTAAAACTTGCACTCATTCATTGCATGAATGTGCAAAATTCATCAATACTTTGACTGTCTTCCCTTTTTGCTAGGAACCTTGATCAAAAGAGGGAGTGAACCTTTATCATTAGAAATCGTCTAGAAAAAAAAATTCTTCCTTGTCTCATTTGAAATGGTGCTAAAACATTCAGTGATTTCAAATGCATATCTTCTCACAGTCTAAAGGATTGTCAAGGTTAGAAGAACTTTATGAGTTTCAAATACCTTTTCCATGTTTGTAACCTTGTATTGACTGTTTCTTCCATCATATGGTGTTGAAAACTTCAAAATTCCAAGCTTCTCATACACAACTTAATACTTCTATTTGTAGGTGTATAAAATCTCCTTATTGTTAACTCACACTTGGCATAGGTATGCTATCAAAGTATAACTACTACTATCCCTATATTTTAGATTTTTTACAGTCTCTACCTTTTAAACAATGTCATTAGCCTTTCCTCGTGAACCCTCATAGTACTACCACCAAGCATGTATAATGAGAAATTGGTTTAAAATACCCTTCAAGGGTTGTCACAATTATGGCATTTTAAGAGGTTTGACCCTTCTAGGAGACTTTCTTCTCTCCTACTACTTATCATTGGACTATTCCTTTGATGATTTCCCTTTATAGAACATATCTTTATTGACTTCTTTCTATTTCAACATATATGAAAGAATGTATAAATACAATGCCAATAACATCAACCAAATGGTTGCTAATCTAATTCAAAAATCAAGGAATAGTTGCATTTGATGGTTTTACAAACATTTTATTGAGAATATTTTTACAAGTAAATCCCAATCATGCACCACTATAAACTATTTAGGAACAAGGCACATTATCTAATCAACCTTTGTGTGTGGACCATTATCTGAAGTTGAGCATCTAGGGTATACTTATTCATCAACTTGTTTAGGGTACCTTGGAAGAGATATATTATATATATGGTGTTTTCTAATAGATTCAAGAAGCATGATTATCACATTTCATGGGTTAGTTTGGCCCTTAACCATTGTAAAAGGGGTTTCATCAATAGTTGATCTTACCTTTGCATCTGAACATAAACTAGTCACACAGGTGCATGTATCTCAAAATTTCCCTTTATTCTCTATTATTTACACTTTTCTTGCAAGGTCATATGTTCTTAGGGTCTACCCTTTTGATATAGATTGTCTTCCATTGTAGAGGTAAGTATATGAACTATCCTTTGAAAGCTACACTTGACTATGTGGATGTTCCTTTGTTAACTATCATTGCATTTTTTTGACTTCCTTCTTTATGACAGTTATCTTCTCTTCAATAAGCTCGCCATTCACTCTATTTGTGCAAGCATAGTCTTGTTAAGAATTACACTCTTATCCTTTGCATGCATCCTCCTTTCTCTTTGTAACTTTTGTAACTATTTTAGCAAGGACATGGTAACAAGCTTATTGCAAAAACAAATATATCAATATAGAATCCCTTCATCATGTTGGTCCACTGCTCTCACAAAACTTCTTCACATAAACGCTTGGGTTTAATGCATAAGTTTTGTAAATGATCTTTGTGTACAATTCATTTTGGGATCTATCTCTATCCATGATACCCTTTGCTAGCATGTCATTCTCCATGGTGCAATAAGAAACCAATTTGACCTGCCTTAATCTCACCCAACAAAATAGTTGTAATATTAATACATCATGAACTAATGGTTTGTAACTCCAGTCCTGCTACACAATAGCTGAGGGTTCAAATTTTCTAAAATTGCACAAAATTGGCCTTTGAAATGAGTTATTTCTAACCAAAGCTCTTTATTCTTCCTTTTGAGTTTCCTGCACCTTACCAACAGAAAACCTTAGCTATATATAAACCTCCCTATGTCCCTTTATTGAACTATCATGAATGATTTTGCATGGAAGGGGTTTGATGATTATTATGAATTCTACAACCAATTTAAGCTCTATTTTCTTCAAAATATGAACACTTCCATGTACAGTTTACTTCCTTTGATGAAAAGGGAGGGCATAGAAATGATAGACCTATTCTTTATCACCCATGTCCTAATATTGCGTACTCTCCCTCACGTGAAGAACTAAAGATGATGAACAAAGAAATCATTGTATTACATTTGCATGGATTATTTCCCATTATTGGCTGCCATAATAGCTTTGTAACTATTATTTTTTGTGTGAATGATATTAGAACAACCTAAAACCCTAGTTGCATCAAACTCTTCATGAAACTTTAGTCTTCACTAAAATTTTCCCTCCTTTCATGCATGCACGTGAAGCTTTGATTTTTTTCCCTTTATTCATGATGCCTAACATAGAGTTATCCCTTTTTATTTCACATGCAAACTCTTGATTTCTTTGTTTTTTTGCATAGAAACCTCAACTATTTGCATTTGAATGAGGGTATTGAGATAAGATTCATTAAAAAACCTTTATATTGCTCAAACTTAAGTATTCGTAAAAGATCATTTTTCCCAAGGAAAGATTGTCTTAAGGCCAATTTTTTTTTTTTTAAATGTCTTAGATAATTTCCCAAAAAACACAAAAATGGACTACAACTTGATCATCTTCATCTAAGGAAACCATATCACTATTGTCAATGTTGTCATTTTCTTGCACCATGTTATCTTCCCTAGTAGGAGAGTCTTTAGGAGAGTGACAAACTAGATGTTCATGACATTCAAAGGTTGGTTCCTCTAAAATAACTTCATCACAAGTAAGGGAGTCATCTACAGTTGGATTGTCTTGCTTATCAATGATGGTATGCTCTTGTTCAATGATATTTTCCTTAGTAGGGGAAGAGAAACAAATAGGATTCTCATGGCACTCAATGATTGGATCTTCTAACAAAAAAATATCTTCATCACAAATAGGATGGATATTAGGAGAAGACAAAATTTGATTGTCATGATTGTCCACTATTGTATTCTCTTTTGTTAAAAAATTCTCATAAGTGGGAGAGATGGACATTTTCTTGGCATGCTTAGAAACGTAAGATACTAACATTGTTTGACCAAAAATGAGAATTAATTTTATCCATCTTATGCATGCTTCAAGAATGTAAACAATGCGTTCCCAAAAATGAAAAGTAATTTTATACAACTTATGCAAAATTTCACGAATGTAAACATTGTGTATGCAAAAGTGAAAAGTACCTTTGTCAAACTTATGCAAAGCTTCAAGAATGTAAACATTGTGTATACGGAAGTGAAAAGTACTTTTATCCATATTATAAAAATCTCTAGGACTTTAAATATTTGGTTTTTGTAGGTTTCCAAGGACTCATTCGCCCAGATGGGCGTATCAGTCCCACTTTTTCACAAAGTGTCCCACTTTTTCGCAAAGTCTCCCACTTACTCGCAGTGTCCCACCAAAATAAAAATTCAGACCTAATTAGGGACTAATACACCTAGGTGGGCATATGAGTCCAAATTAGGGTTTTTAAAGCTGAATCAACAAATCTTGAGTTGATTTCAATGTGTCTAGGTTGTATATTCAATTGACTATTTGTAATTACAATTTTTTGTGCAATTAGATTTATATGCAAATGTGAAATAGAGAAAAAAATGATCTAATATGAGATGAAATTTGAATGTAAATTTAATACTACATGAATGAAGAATGATTCTAAATGTAATTATGATGCAATACTAAAAATATAAAAAATTCAATGAAATTGGATGATGCAAACATGGAAAATGCAACCTATATTCACTTTTCACTAATGGAAACTTTAGGAGCCCTAAATGCAATTCAAATCATGCAAATATAATGCAAATCTAATGCAAATATAATGCAACCTAGATCTAGGGCTACAATGGTCTCCAAATAAAAAATTCAAGGGTTCAAAGGCTAGGTTCACCAAAATGAAAAAGTGAAAAATAGAGTGGATGATCCACAATGAAGGGATACTAAACCTCTATCTTTCAACTCATTTCATTAGGAAACTAGATCTCGCAACCAAGTTACTATCAACCCTTAGGTGAATCGACTCACTTGAGTAATCTAGTGGGTTCCTTGTGAAATTAGATGGGAGTTCACCATTAAATGAAGTTTCAAAAAGGAGAAATGCAAACACTTATGCGAACTCACTATGAAACCTAGAAAACTAAAAGCATGAAATAAAACTGATAAACTAAATGGAACAAAAAAGTACATGGATGAATGGAGATGTCACTTGACAAGATCTATAAACTCTGAAAAACTGCTATTAGGGTTTGTACTGGGACTAATACACCAGATAGGGCTTATGAGTCCTACTCTAGGGTTTTCATGGAAGAATTTGGAATTCTTTTGTCAACTGTCAGGTTCTACTGAATGGTGATAAAAAACTATCTTGGGACTAATATGCCAGGTTGGGCGATTTAGTCCACTTGTAGGTTTTTTGATTATCTTTTCAATTCCTTTGAACCCATATTCGACACTGTTCAATATTTTTGAAAGTTCTTACCAGGGTAATACACTAGGTTGGGCATATGAGTCCACCTGTAAGGATCAAAATGATTTTTTTGTAGCATCTAGTGATCTTTTGTAGCTTCCTTCTTGTCCAATCTTCAAGCCTTCAAAGTTTGAATTCTGTTTGGAGGTGAGTTTTCATGAAGATGACAACTTTGAAAACATTGCAATTTCATCTTCAAAGGATCTTCAAGCTCCAATTCACATAGATCTGCAAACACACATCACAAAAGAGGGAAAAATGTTGTTTTGTTAGGGAATGGAGGTTTTCCTTGGTCAAACTCAATCTTGGTAATTAATTCTTGAAATGAATAAAGCATGAAAGGAATGATGAATGAACAACACCATGTAACAACTCACCAAACCTTTTTTGAACCTTGGATTGTAAATCTACAACTTGCATAAATTGGCTTCAATGGATGTGGATCTTGATCATGAAACTTGATTAGAGATAATGCCTTTGAATGCTTGAATAGATCTTGAACTCTACATCACCATATTATCTCAAACAACATGCATGATGAAACAAATCTTTGGAATGATAATGGAATCTTGATTGTTGCAACAAGTGATGTATAAATCCACCCTTGAATGCTCTTGAAATGATTCTTGATCATAAACCTTGCTCTAGGATTTGAACACTTGAAAAAATAATCTAGGTGAAACTAAGTGAAATAACCTTGAATTTATACTTGTTTATGCTTAATTTCCCGAAATTACAACACTACAAGTTGACATTTGGAAATTGAAACTAAGGACAATAAAATCCTACCAAGAATTCAAATTAAAATAGGTCCTAGGATAAAGGGGGACTCATATGCCTAGTTGGGCGTATGAGTCCCAAGACCTAAAACTTGGGACACATAGTTTGGAAAGTGTGATGTTTAATATGACATTTGAATTTTAGGCCTAGACCTATGGAAGACTCATATGCCCCATTGGGCGTATGAGTTCTAGGTCCCTAAATCTGAAACACAACCAAAAATGTTAAATTATGAAGTGTCATTTATTAAATGTCAGGATTCTCCTTAGAAAAATGTAATTTACTAGGCTTGTGGATGTAAAATAGGACCAATTAAGGCATAAATAAGCCAAATTTTAACATGGAGGGCCCAAACAAGTGTGAAAATGTAAAGGGATACATTTTTCTACACTATAAGCAATAGTGGATTGAGATGCTCCATAGGACCCTTAGGAGTGCCAAACACCTTTTCCAACTCACACATCATCTTCCCCACATTTGACTTCTCCATATTTTATTCTACCTTTTTATTGATTTGTTTGTTGGTTATTTCATCAAATGTTTCAAACCTTTCAACAAGGGGATCCTTAGGTTTTTTGAGCAAAATTTTAGCATATGTAATCTAGTCAAGTCTGGAGACCTCATAAGGAAAAAAAATTATCCATGAAGTTCTTAGTTTAACTACCTCAATATAAAAATTGTATTTATCCATCATGAAAGTGATTTCATTCTTATATCTCTCCATAAATTGTGAGGTTATCCTATCTCTCATCTGCATTTCATTATGAAATGTTTTGAAGAAACCCTAGAACATTGTGTCACATTTTTTGGTATCTAGAAAGCTATGCATTTGATCCCTAATCTATTTTGTAATATAAATATCCCTTCTCCAAACCACATTCTTCAATCCAAGCATTTCCTTTATAAAATAGAACATGAGACAAATAACCAAAGTGCAATACCAAAATTTGTAGCATGAATCCTTGGTTCTCTACAAATTCTCTAACAACTGCTACTGCAAGAGCTCACAAAGGTCATAATTTTTCTTCCTTCACCATCTAATGAGCAGTGTAGATGGTAATGGCAATAGCAGACCCTTCCTTGTTTGTGATTAAACCTTATGTGCAATACCCATTATGGCATACCGAACCCCTAGGTTAGAAATGTCATCCATAGTTAGGGTCCTTTTGTCAAATTTAGCTTCGGTAAGCTTCAAAACATCTTCATTGTTTATGGCCTTTAGTGTCAGCATAGGTCCGGTGGAGCACAATCCAGTCAAAACTTGGATAGCTTCTTTTGTGATTAGGTGGGGTTGATCAAGCTAGAATATATATTCATGAATTTGGCTCAAGGAAATTCTAACCCATTCATCTTCAAAGGAAAAGTTAGGGAAACCCTTCCACACATCTAAAAAATTTGCTTCCACATTCGTATACTTCGATTGTAGCTGAAATTTATCACTTAAGAGATGACTATATCTGAACTCTTCCAACTTTAAATGACTGTACTCACTCAGCTAAGAGTGAATGTAGATGCAAACATTTTTAGAATGAATCACATTGATTGGAAGATAAGAAAATGCTTCATCTTTGTTGGTCACAATAGGTATGTACATGAATTTTTCTTGAACTTTGGCATTGGATTCTCAACAACATCAATGACAATTGGTGTAGCCATGATAGCACTATCTTAATACTAGGGTTTTACAAGCAAACCAAAGAAATACTTGCGAATACTATCGTTAGGGTTTTCACACAACTCACTGAGAACCTTCTTCACTTCCTTAGCTCTTGCACACTTAGTTGATATCATTTGAATGAGATCAAATGATCTAAAAACTACATAAAAGGATTTTCAAAAACTCTTCTTTCTGTCATAAATATATTCATACTTTGTTAGCTAAAACTTTTACCAGAATTCTCTGTGTCAACACAGGGATGAAATGAAGCTCAACACACCTCTGTAAACCATTCACTTGCTCTGAAACTTATATCAAAATATTCATTCTTTATCAGTAGTTCTACACACCAAAAGAATTGAGCCAACACATCTTCTATGTTGAAATCTTCAGCAACATGTTCTTTTCAAGGGGAAAAAGGGTTTCTAAATGAAAAATCCCCCTAGATAATACTTCATTTTCAATTACCAGAGGACTCATCTGCACCATGCTAAGGTATAGATTCATTCTTTACTTCACTTTCTTCCTTCTTCTACCATACTTTGTTCATTTCCTTTTTTTGTTGATTAGTGTCAATCTTCCTTTAAGGAGTAGAAGTTCTTGCATTCTCTCCCTTGCAGAACCTTGCAAAGTGTCCTAGTTTATTGCAGTTGTAGTAGGTGATACTAGTTTTTGGAGCATAACTACTTCTTACATTAGATCTACAACCAATAGCCTTATGACCAAACTTGTTGCATGTGTAGCAGTAACCATAAAAGGATTGATAAGTCATTACATTATTATTCCTTATTACTTTACTTATGCATTCATTAGCCTTATGAGAAATTTTTTTACAAGCATAGCAGGGTATGTGTAGGATCATCATGGAAAAAACAGGCCCTTAAGTGGCAAAAAATTTAGAAAAATCAAAGTTAGGCAACTTGATGTAAAGATTTGAATAAGTTATCTATATTATTTCAAAAATATGTAAGAATATAATTTGTAGCAAATTGAATTTAGTTTCTAAACTACTAGGTTTTTTTTTTTTTTAAATCTATTTGGTGAAAATTTGAAATTTCAATGAGAGTAGTTAAATTTAGGGAAAAATAAGTAGGTGTTTTTCTAACCACCCTAACCACAATAAAATGATAATATTTTTTAATATTTTTAGATATAAGTAGAGGACTCATGTCCCAATGTGATGCATATTTTTTTTAATTTTTTTCTAAGTAAATAATTAATCATAATTTTTTATTACAACTTTTAAAAATATAAAAACTCATATGTCTGACCACCTTAACTTGGTCAAAACTTCATGAAATTCATTTTTCCTTTTTTTAATCCTATAACATGCGAAGCATAGAATGTGATGCATGTTCCGGATTCAAAAAATGTGATACCATTTTAAAGATATAGTTGTTTTTCAATCAACCTATCAATTAGGACTTTAGTCATAATTCAAATAGAAAAATAATAATAATTATTTATTAAATTCAAAGTAAAGCATAATTTATAGTGCTAGAAATATGAGAATCTCCTTTAAAAACCCTTTTCATTTCATCAATTTTGGGTAAAAAAAAGTCATCAACCACATACCCTACACATAGCCATCATATTTCCACTTTTTGGCCCATCATGATCCTGCACATACCCAACACTGACCATGGAATGATTGAGATTTCATAGTATTGTACCTTAGATGCCTAGATGAATTCTAACTCATTTTTCTTCTACATTCAATAGTCTTATGACCAAACTTATTATAAGAATATAAATTACCATTGAACCTAATAGGATTAGCTTTTTAGGAGCAAGGTTACTGAATTTCTTCTTCTTCTTATAGATATGAATGAATCCACCTTCTGTCTTCCTATCTTTATTTTCCTTTGTATCTTTGGAGGACGTCTCCTTAGGTTTTTCAATGTAGGCATTCTCTTCCCTTGTTTCATACTTTCCTTTTGCTTTGAATTTATCATATAGGTTTGCAAATGCACTAATCATGGGACTTTTCCCTTTTTCAATAAACAAATCCAAATTTCTTTTTAGATGGCTTTAGAGAGTTAATCAACTCATCAAGAATTTTAGAACCTCCTCTCAGTTTTAGACCCTTTTCAATTTGTTCTTTTTCTTTTTCAAGTTATTTTCTCAGAGTGACAATCTCTTCTTCAAGCTTTGAACATTCAACACTTTTATCATTTAGCTTGGTATTCAAACAATCTTCAATCTTCTTTCCTTCTTCAACTTTAACTTTCAAATCAGAGATCACAACTTCTACCTCCTTCAGTTTAATTTCACATCGATTTCCTCCCTCTATTTGAGCTTTCAATTTGCCAATTTCTTCTTTTGATTCTTTATCGCGTGCCTTCAATTTCATAATTATCTCCTTTGTGTTTTCAAGAATGCACTCATATTTGATATTTAGTGTTCTTGCTTCATCCAGATCTTCAAGAGAAGACCAAAGTTCTCATTCAAAATCAACTTCACAATCATCTGGAATGATGTCCCAATCTTTAGGTTCCATTACCTCTATATATGGTTCTAGAATAAACATGTCATAGATTTTTGCTACTAACCCCATGTGTTCAAGAGTAGGATCAACCTTAGTTGTTAAGCTTCTCAAAGGAACTTGGCTCTGATACCAATTTTTGAACACACTATAGTGTTGAGAGGGGGAAGTGAATCAACATATATTAAAACTTAACCATTCCCATTTGCAAATTAAACATCACATCACATTAATTCAAAGGAGATTAGAAATGAAAGCATGCACAATAGAAGGAAACCAATATTTTTACATGGAAAACCCAATGAGGGAAAAACCACAATGAGAGTTAACTCACAATATATGAAGCTCACTGCTTACAAAAATTACAATGTTTTTAAGGTTCACTGCCTAAGGACTTGCAAACTAAGGTGCACAACCTTAGGGAAAGATACAAGGACCTTCTAAGAATCACTATTTTAAAGCAAGATACATAAAAATTATAATGAGAAATACGAACATGAACTTCTATAAAGAAGAATCTAAAATATGTTGATGTTGCAAGACCCCGTTTTTCACATAGTTAATCCATCATATTGACTTCACACTTCATATTCAACATTCTACACAATCTCAAATTTTCATACAACACATTCATAAATAATTTTAAACTTATATAAATATACTTTGCAAAAACTCAAAACCCCAATTAAGTTGGCTCTAAGATGACCCTTAGATGAAACACATGACACTACATAGGTTGGCTTCAAACATATACATTATGGAGATAAAATGAGTTTCAGATCAACAAACGGAATAACATGACCAAAAAGCATCATAACACATTCTCCAGAGAAAAAATAATTAATCAAGATCAACCATAGATGAAGGAAACAAGACTGTCAGCCCAAACAATGACAACACCACCAAAACTACCAAATGTTCAACTTTACACCACCAAGGAGAGACTAAAAATATCATGCACAACATATCTTCAAACTTCTCCTAAATAAACTAATTATCATATGTTGGCACAGGAAGATCTACATATTGAACTAATGAAAACAACACCAAAACATCTGAGACTTGCAAGGATGAACCCATACACCTTTCTGAGAATATTCCTAAGTCTACACAACCACAACTATCTTACTAAAGGAATGTGGATCATTGTAATAGGCCCTTATCAAGACTTTACTCTACTAGAGCATAGACCAAAACACTATCATTTGTAACTTGAATTCTTGAACATATCACCTTCACATCTTGACCATCTTATCTTTTGAACTACAAGACAAAAACTTTCTCTATGGAAGGATGCAAACCACAACATCATGACACTATCATAGAATATACTCTTGATTCCCCTAGTAATTTTTTTACAACATATCTCTAAGTGTGGCACACCAAACTAGTAAAAGATCAATGTAGGCATGTTGGAAACATATTGGAACAATTGTACCCACCTCCACATCACACATAGACATCCGACAGATCACCATTCTTCCTCATACAGAACTGTTGACTTGTACTAGCTGATATCACTACACATCCACTATCTTTGAAGTATTATACAATCTTCAAAACACACATTTGTCACCAATAACAACACATATTGAGTTGACATCAATGAAAAAACTTACTTTCAATACACTCTAGTCTTAAACACCAATTGGTTGATAGATAGACATAGAGAACCAAAACCATCTGTCACTTCAAACTTTTTGCATACTGAACATATCCTCTAGAAACTTAGGAATATGATTAATAAGTCTAGACATACTCTCAGGACTCACAAACCGAAGTGAAAAAAATTCCTCCAAAAAAGAGACCTTGATGTTGATGTTGATGTTCATGTTGATGTTGGGTATGCACAAAATCATCATGGAAAAAACAAGCCCTTAAGTGGCAAAAAATTCAGAAAAAATTAGAGTTAGGCAACTTGATGTAAAAATTTGAATAAGTTATCTATATTATTTCAAAAATATGTAAGAATAGAATCTGTAGAAAATTGAATGTAGTTTCTAAAATACTAGGTTTATTTTTATTTTTTTAAAATCTATTTGGTGAAAATTTGAAATTTCAATGCAGCAGTACTTAAATTTCAGGGAAAAAATAAGTAGGTGTCTGTTTGACCACCCAAACCACAATAAAATGATAATATTTTTTAATAAGATTTTAGACATAAGTAGAGGACTCATGTCCAGATGTGATAAATATTTTTTGTAATTATTTTCCAAGTAAATAATTAATTATGAATTTTATTACAACTTTTAAAAAATATAAAAATCGTATGTTTGACCACCTTAACTTGGTCAAACTTCATGAAATTCAAATTTTCTTTGTTTAATCCTATAGTATGTGAAGCATAGAATGTGATGCATGTTTTGGATTCCAAAAATGTGATACCGTTTGAAAGCTATAGATGTTTTTCAATCAACCTATCAATCAGGACTTTAGTCGTAATTCAAATAGAAAATAAATAATAATTATTTATTAAATTCAAAGTAAAGCATAATTTATATTGGTAGAAAGCTCAAAATCTCCTTTAAAAACCCTTTTCATTTCATCAATTTTGGGTAAAAAAAAAGTCGTCAGCCACATACCCTACAAATAATCATCATATCGCCACTTTTTGGCCCATCATGATCCTGCACATACCTCTTAGAAACATTGAACTGAACCATTTCGGTATAACCTTTTGAATCACCTATATCATAGTGAATGGATGCATGCATGATATTGCAAGAATACAACAAGCACACATACTTCTGAAACATAGATACTCCTCAATCGCTAGTAATGTATGCCTTTTTATTTAGTGATATGACAATAGAATTGCCAACATAGAAAGGTATGCTAGCACAGCTGTGCCACCTCTTTAATCATATATTCTTTGACACACCTTGGGAATCAATCCTCTTACTACATCAATGAAAACCTTTGACATAAATGATAACCTTTGTTCAACATTAATTCAATTTGCAATCAATTAATCAACATCAAATCATCCTCCCAAGAAAGGACTAAAAATTTGATCCACCATTTTGTCTCTTCCATTGAGGTTAGTAGCCAAGTGGGTGTTTGAGATCAATTGTAGTCTCTTTCCATTGTGATATAGGAGAAGACGTGGTTTAGACCATAGATTCCTTTTTCCTACATCACAGTTTTACAAGCCTATTATTTGATATTCGTCACATGCTTATCTTATGATACATTTTTACATGGTCTATGCACCTATATGATTATTATTTTAATATTCCTTATTTTTTGTAATACATCTTATATATGACACTTGTTACATGGATTTAAACACATGTTTAAATATTTCATTTATATTATGATGTTTTATTTTTCTCTCTCCTTCAATTCCTTGTATAATATGTATGCAATCAATTGGGTTACATATATTCTACTAATCGCTCTATGATTGATATTTTAAGTAGTGACTTATACTACACAAAGACACATCACTACAGCTATATGGATCTTGGTCACATTACATGCTCACAAACAAGTAGATTTCTATGGCATTAGTATAATTGAATATATCACATTTTTCCATAATTGAGTGGAGTCACATTAGATGGCCATACAAAATGTGGCATATTGCATTGATGTAATCAATCCAAGTATTTTTGTATCAACGTACATACATGTATAATTTATACTCTTGCTCTCTTTTCATCTCTTATTTTCCATATATAGTGTTTCAAAACTACTTGTTAGTTGTGCTTATTTCACTTATATATATATATATATTGATAAATAATGTTTAAATTTGCATACATATTTTCATGAAATGATAATATAACATATTGCCCAATGACATGCTCTTGTGCTAAGTTTACCTCACAACTTGATACCCTTCTCTATCTACTCCATCTTTATTTACACATAATTTCATGCATTCACCCTTATTACATTCCTATTTCTACACATTCCTATATATTTATCATTTACACACCCTTTATTAGCATGCATTTATATCCATATACATGCATTTGATCCCTTCTTCAAAATTAGAATTTTTATATCCTAGTTCAATCATAAGTACATTATAATCAATCTCAACTAGCTAGAGATTTACCCTATAATTATTTTTTTAATTCAAACTCTAAAGTTCCCACCCATTTTGACTAGCCATTGTGAGTCAATTTGACATGCATTATTGTGAGATATTACTATATATTAGTACTCAAACACATTCACTTGTACAATTAATTCATATTGAATTTTTTTTTTTTAAAGACAAGAATAAAGTGAAATTTGGACTACATCACATTTCATTTCTAAGGAACAAAGAATCTTAGTCAATATTAGACCATACTAGGCCATCTATAAGTTTGTGCATGTTATATTTAACAATTTTTTCAAAGTTGTAAAGTCTGTCCAAATATGAGGCTGATTTAAGAAAACTTGACCTTGATGATATGACATTCTTCTCTAAGATATTTGTGAACATTGCTTTAATAGATCTTTACATAGGTAAGGTGAAGACAAAGAGATCTTAACTAGTATATTTTGTTAGATCATTTATTATGGGTCATAGTTCATTTCTATAGTGCTCAAATATAATCCCGAAGAACTCAAATACAACCTACAAAGACTTTTAAGATTGTAGAGAACCAAAATATTCATCATGCAATGAATATTATTCACTAGATTCACTGGATTTACATAACATCACTATTAATTCCTCATCATTGTTCACAAAATTAAATACATTAATCCTCATTTATTTTCAGAATAATTACCACATTCATTTCAATTAACTCTACTAATCAAATCTAGATTAATTGTATGCTTATTGTTTGCATTTATTTAGTTAGGCTAGATTTATGTAAAATGGATTTTATTGCTCCACATTTTAATTAGGAGTTATCATGCTTAATTTTCTGATATTACATTCATTCTTAATTGGAAATCAGGAGCGGGGATCACTAGTGAATAGAAAATCCACCTGAAACGAGAGATTCTTTGGAC
The DNA here is from genome assembly GCA_007258455.2 of Sequoia sempervirens. NCBI lineage: Eukaryota > Viridiplantae > Streptophyta > Pinopsida > Cupressales > Cupressaceae > Sequoia > Sequoia sempervirens. The sequence continues at coordinate 101,201 of VDFB02366917.1, read as the reverse complement.
GTGGAGGCATTTCTACTTGCATAGATCCTTCTATCATTTGCACCACTTGTGCCATGGAAGGCCTGATATGACAATCGGCCTGAATGCACCAGAATGCCACTTTGAAGAGCAGCTCCACTTGATTAACATCTACAGAACTGCCCAGGTTTGCGTCTGCCACACCCGCCGCGTTGCCTTCCCTTATTTGATTGAAAGACCAGCGAGGATAGTACTGTCTTTCCGGGCTGAGGGCCTCTATCAAGTTTCTTCTCCCGCTAATAAGCTCGAACAACATCTGACCATAGCTATACACATCTGCTTTCACAGTAATGGGCACGTCCCGCAGCCATTCTGGAGCACAATACCCTCTGGTGCCTCTGAAAATGGTAAGAGTGCCGCTCTGATCTCTGGCCATGAGCTTTGCCAGACCAAAGTCTGATATTTTGGGTTCCATCTGGGAGTCGAGAAGGATATTGTGGGGCTTCAAATCACAGTGCACAATACGGGATCTGCAATGGTCGTGACAGTATGCCAGGCCTCTGGCGACGCCAAGAGCGATTTTGAAGCGAGCAGGCCACGGAAGAATAGACCTTCTGCTGAAGAGGTGCTTGTCCAGAGACCCATTCTCCATGTACTCGAACACCAACAGTCGCCGGTCTTTCTTCTCTGTGCAGAAGCCTATGAAGCGCACCAGGTTTACATGATGAATGGAGCCAATGGACAGTACCTCATTTTCAAATCCCCGGTCGCACTGGCCTGAGCAGTCCAGTTTCTTCACAGCAACAAGGGTGTTGTCTTGCAGGATGCCTTTGTAAACGGAACCGTAGCCGCCGTGTCCGAGCTTTTCTTTGAAGTTATCAGTGACCATTTTAAGATGCTTGTAATCAAATCTGGTAGGAGCAGCAGATCCAACATTTGTTAAGCCCGTCACTCTTGCTCTTCGTTTCCTCCACATGAAGCATAAAACTGTCATCACTGCATAAAAACCCACAATACAGATCATGGCGGAAATGAGAAGCCCTTTTGATAGCTCTTTGCTCTTGCCCGGTGGGAGAGCTGCTGGGGAAGGGGAAAGGGGGAGGGCAGGGGAAGGAGAAAGGGGAGGGGCAGGGGAAGCGATAGGGGAAGTAAGTTCTTGATCGGGAGAAATAATAAATGTTTGATTCCACGAATAAGTCCACAAACCAGAGTCCCAGATTTCAAGATTAAGAATTCCCCAAGAATTGAGATGTATCCTGGCGGGCGCAGAGGCATCTGATGTATTGAGAATGTCGCGAAATGCGACAATGGGATGGTCGGCGCCATGGGCAACACGAAGATTGGACCTCCTGCTCTTTAAGAACTCACCATACAAATCTCCACTAAACCCGCATGTTCTTATTGTATATAGACAAGATGTATCATTGTACAGGGAAATCCCTTGCCCCTTCACTACTCGAATCGAATAAGTGCCACGCCCAGGATCCGTTTCAGATTTCCAGGAATGGAGGCTTTGACCTGGTTTCAGTTTTTGTCCTGGAACAACAATATTTCTTGGGTACTCAAACGATTCCCAAATTATACTTCCATTTGTGTCCAACACAATCAGATTGCCTAGGCCTGTAAGCTTTGCGGTCTTAACGCCCCTTACATTTGAAGAGCTGCTCCAGTTGGTTCCATTGATAACCAAACCGCTGCGAGGAGAGAGCTCCAGGTTGCATAAGCGTTTGGCGCATGGAGTGGGCGCTGTCCATATTATAGCATTCTCATCCAACGGAATGGAAGCATACCAGATGCTCAAATAGTATTTTCCCAATCCTGAAGGACGCCAGAAACCCATCTTAAATACTCTATTTTCAGAGACCAAAGTTTGGTTGAGGCCCAGTCCATTTCCAACACTGATGACATCACCTCCTTCCATTGCCTCCACTGTCAGAAACAAAAGTAGATAGATAAGAAAGTGAAGCTGCACTTCCATGGTCTACAGGCTTCCAAACGGCGCGGGGGAATTTTTCATTTCATTATATTTTCTTATATAAGATAGACAAACAATAGCATTGTTCATATAATAAACAGTTGTCTTCATCGTCTAATTTCGATGGCAGGACATTGTTCTCAATTTCGACGCACAACCCTATAAATATAATCGATGAGTCGTGGAAATCCTCAGACCAGCGTAGATATATGCGCCTGAAGTTACATTTAGTCTGTCATGTCGTTATAAGCAGGTATATTAAGTTGGTTTTCCTATGCGGATGGCTGGTCTCTATATTATTATTCTATGGATGCTTTTGAAATTTATTATAACGCTCTTATTCTACAATGTATCATTACAGGTATTCTCTTTCTTATCGTCATTTCTCTAGTTATTTGTCTTATTTCTTGTGATTGTTTTCAATGCTAAAGTCTCTAAATTCCCTATGAATTATCCCTATGAATTAGGTTTTAGGTAAGACATAAATAACTTTTCCCATATGAAAATGTCATTCTTGTGATTGTTTTCGATGCTAAAGTCTCTAAATTCCCTATGAATTAGGTTTTATATAAGACATTATAATTATTGGTTGAAGTATAAATAAAAAGAAAAAAATAATGTATTTGAATATATGTGTATATATTTTTTAATGTGTATAAATTAAAATATTAATATGGTTGTAAAAAATGATTATTTACATATAATTCTCACAATTCTAACAACAATGGAGTTCAAAGAAAATAGATATAGTTGATAATGAAGGCGACTCAATGACTTGTATCAACATCATTGAGTCAAAAAAAGGTGAATTGAAAATTGTAGAAAATACCATAGATAAAATATCTGCTTTGCTAGGCTAACTTACAATCTTGTTTGTAATGCATGTGTATTAGGAATCCAACATGGCGACAAATTTTTTAGCTAATCAAGGATGCAATTAGACTTCTAGCATCAAAATCTCATATAAGATTGGTGATTGAGACGAATTGGAAAAAATCATCAATGTTGATCATACATTGGTCGTGTCATAGTGAATCTTAGGATTTTTGAAAATCCTTGGATTGATATCCATGTCATAGCAATGCTTGTGTGCCCCACCAATCCGTGCTTATATTTAGAGGATTGGATGGCTCTAGCATTTAGATATGGCTAAAAGTGTGACCATTGAAGGCTTCACATGCAATTGTATCTGGGAAGAGGGATCTTCCCAAATAAAATGACTATTAAAGATGACTAATCTAGAGGTGGAAGTGGCAATAATTGAGGTGATTGGGGTGCAAATATTTTCAAAAAGACATATCCATGACTTCTACATTGTTGGTGAATTTCTCACCACCTACATGGACTTCATGGGTAGTAAGATGTATGAGAAGCTTTTGGTTCACATTTGGTTGAGGCATGACCTAGTTAAGAAGACATGTACAACCATCTCAAACTATGATTGCAAGCATTCCACTAAAGATAGTGGGAGTGTCTTCTCTCAGAATGACCTACAAAACAATGTAAATTTAAGGTGATGCCTTAACTTGTTCCCTATACAATATTCATAAAAGTGTTCTTATATAAAAATAATAATTTTTATACATACTCAACTTCTAGTGATCATAAATTTTACATCGAAACTCGAAATGAGGTGCCACTTAATAAAAATGTACTTCTTTCAAAGATGAAATAAAATATAAAAATTTGGGCACAATTTTTTCCTTTTCAAATCCTATAATCTAGTCCTACAATTGACATACAAATATGCACTTACTAGCATCATGCATAATTCAGTAGCCACATGTACTCTTTAATCACACTTCATAATTTTACTAGCCTTAGATGTAACATCTATATCCATGTGTACACTTGTGTAGCAATAAAAATGTTTTTCTAGCTATATATACTCTATATCTAATTTTGTACTTTTGTAGTGATTTGGGTTGCTTTCATAGCAACATGGAGGTTTCAAAAATGTCATGTGTCTTACTGTAACACTTTATTATTGATACATCAAATTTATAGCTAATCATGCCTTAATAAAACACTTTATTATAAATATACTAACTTTTATGGATAAGTGCAAGAAATTGAGTTCACTTTTTAAGCAAAAGTAAAAACATGTTCTTTGAAAATAAAAGTTTATCATAGTTGGGGTGAAAGTTCTAAGCACTTGTAAACAAAGAATATTAACATGGTATGAAACTATTAAACATAAGATTTTGTTTTTGTTTTTCAAATATATAATTTACTACTTAAATGGAAAAAATGATTTATTATAGGATGTACAAAAGTGACCATTTCCAAATGGTATGTTTTAGGCCAACCATGCATCTGTACAACCAAAAGAATTGGTAAATGCAAATATTTAAAAAAAATCTATTTTAACAAAATGGATATGATACTAGAGTTTTTTCAAATATTTTTTGTTAATTCCTTAAAAAATGTATATACTGTTTACTAATAATAATGTGTTTTTTAAATACCTCTAATGTAAAACCCAAATAATTTGACCTAAGATAATTGTAACATATTTTTTCATCACATAGAGAATTATGTGCAGGGTTACCTTAAGTGTAACTTTATTTCAACAAAAATCTCAAAAAAAAAAGTTATTAAAAAAAAGTAGTGTATGTCATTTGAAGTTTGAGAGGCTTCTTGTTTAAAAATTAAATAATAAATAGAAAAAATTATTAAAAACTAAAAAATAGATATTTATAAAATAGACATTGTCATTTGTAATGAGTTTTGATTTTGTCCAAAAAATTTGAAAAAATGTTATCAAGCATATTGTTAAAGTTAGTTTTTAGCCTTGCTAGTTTTAGAACATTGTACTTGTAGGTCCAAGACTTAGGTCAAGGGCTTGTTGGTATGTGGCGACTGATCATGCAAATACTGTACACTTGTAATGTATCCTCACACTATTCATTTTTTATTTTTTGTGTTAACTTGTCAAGGTTTTCCCGCTAACACATCAAGTGGAAAAATGACTTTGTAAAACCCTAATTCTAGAAGCTTCCAAAAAGCTTGTTATAAGTGGTTGGGATGTATGTTGCGGTAAAGTGTGTTCACAAGATTGTAATATGTTTTGGACTAGATAATAAAATCATTGGGTGGTTGAGTTTCTGTGGATGTAGACCATATTGGGTGAACCACGTTAAATTTTTGTGTTGATCTCTTTTATGCTATTCTTCATTATTATTTTTAGGTTATTTAATCTACATATAATTGTTAATGTTTATTGCTCCAATCTTCTTGAACCCTAACAACTGGTATCAGATTCGTGTGTATTTCAGTTGATTGGTAGGAAACCTCTAGATTTGAGTGGGAGTAATGGAAGAAGGAAAATTCAAGGTTGAGAAGTTCAACAACCAGAATTATCAATTGTGAAAGATGAAGATGGAAGATTATTTGTATCAAAAGGATCTATGGTGGCCATTGCAAGGAAAAACAAAGTAAGAGGCTACTATGCCTGATGAAGAATGGAGGATTCTGGATAGAAAGGTACTAGGAACCATTCAGTTGTGCCTGACACCATCTGTGGCATTCAATATAATAGATGCAAAGACAATAGTGGACTTGATGGAGCATTTGGCTAAATTATATGAAAAACCCTTAGCCTCAAATAAAGTGTTTCTCATGAAGTGTTTGTTTAATCTAAAAATGATTGAAGGTGGGTCTATGATAGATCATTTAAATGAGTTTAATATGATTACTAGTTAGTTAACTTCTATAAAAGTAAATTTTGATGAAGAGGTCAGAGCTCTCTTGGTTTTATGTTCTTTTCCAGAAAGATGAAATAGCTTGGTAATGGCTATAGTTAACTCTATCTCTAGTTCAAATACATTAAATTTTGATGATGTTGTTAGTGTTATCCTTAGTGAGGAAACGTGACAGAAAAGCACAGGTGAAAGTTCAACATTGGGTAATGTTTTGACTGTAGAGAACAGGGGAAGAATAAAGGAGAGAGGGAAAATCCCTACAAATTGTGGGAAGTCACAAGGGAATTCAAAGAAAGGGTAAGTGCATGGATCTGTGATGCAATTTTGGCTCTTAAGATGCCACTCTTTTTTTAAATCAACAAAATCTAATTTGCATGAGAAAATGAAGATAGTTACGCTCAAAATTTCAAGATGCAACAAGAATAAGAGTTGAAGTGATCCGAGTCTAGTTTCTAAGCTACTAATTATTTTTAAAATTAATGAAGATTAAGGGTCTCAAAAAGGGGGGAAGTAGGTCCCTTTTTAATAAAAAACAACATAGCACGTAAGGGCCCCCCCTTTCTTTATTAACTTTTTTTAGAATATCAAAAATCCGAATAGTGAGAAATTAGCTAACACCATGTAGTTTATCCTCATTCTTTCAGATAATTTTTTTAATGAATATATAATATTTTATGAATTTTGAAAGTGGATGCATCCCCAAAAGTTGACATTTGAGCGTGCTCTCCCCTAAATTTTTTGATTTAAAGTAATTGAAAATTGATTTTTTTTCATCATGTGTAGAATGGATTCTAGTTTTAAAAAATGTAATTTGTTTCACATTTCGATGAATGAGTAAAACTCTATCCTAAAACTAGCACATGTTGGTTTTTGACCAAAAAAATAGGCATTTACAATAGAAGTTATGGATCAAAACCTTAACTAAATCAAAAGGAAAAAAGAATTACATATTTAGATAGCTAAGAGAGAGATTAACACCGTCACGATTTTTTTATAAACTTGCATTGAAAGACCTACAAACGTGATGGTGAGCATAGACAAAAATATGAGGAAATTTGGAAAATCCTGTCAACTCACTTGTCGAAAGTAGGTCATTTGGCGAGTGCCAAATTTGGCACTCACCAAATGACCTACTTTGAACAAAATTTAAAACTTTCCTCTCTCTTTGATCAACCACTTTGATAATGTTGAGAGTGCATGATTTATGATCGTAGATGGATAGTTGAGGTCTTACCTTTCATACTCTCTCTGCCTCTTTACCCTAACTGGATAACTCTTTATCCCTTTGAAGTCTCTCTCTCTCTCTCAGGTCTCACTCCCTTCCACGCTACCTAGACTACTCTCTCTCACTCCAATCCCCTCTCTTAGGTCTCACTCCCTCCCACCCTACCTAGATAAATATATCTCACTCCAACCCCCTTTCTCACACTCCCTCTCTCTCTCCCCCTCTGGTCTTTTTGTCTCTCTCACTCCATCTCCCTCTCTTAGGTCGTTATATTTCTCTCTTTATCTCTCTCTCAAGTCTCTCCCTCCTACCCCCTCTCCCTCTCTCAAGTCTCTCACTCACTCCCTCTATCTCTCTCCTACTCCCTCTCTCTCTCTCACTCTCTCTCAGGTATCTCCCTCCCACCCCTCTCTCTCTCTCTCACACACACACAAACACATTCCCTCTCTCTCTCTCTCCCAATCCCTCTCTCTCTCTCTCACTCCCTCTATCTATCTCCCACTCTCTCAAGTCTCTCCCTCACACACCCTCTTCCTCTCTCTCTCTC